>JAKUCV010000520.1:19778-60699 GCA_028386065.3 Turnera subulata | reverse complement strand
AGAGGTATGTGTTGCATTGTGACAGTCAGAGTGCCATTCATCTTAGTAAGAACTCTACTTTTCATGGAAGGTCTAAACATATTGATGTTAGATGTCATTGGATTAGAGATGTTTTGGATTCTAAGCTACTTGAGCTTGAGAAGATACATACAGATGATAATGGTGCTGACATGATGACAAAAGCTCTGCCGAAGAAGAAGTTTGAAGATTGTTGTTCAGTCGCCGGCATGGCGATTTCCTCCACCTAATCGGGAAGGGGGAGAATTGTTGGGTTTTTGGGTTTCCCTCCTATGTGAAAAATAGACCAATATGGATTGGCCCATCTTTAGAACCCACTATACTTGGTATATATATTATACTAAGTCTGAAAATAGGTTTAAGATTTTCAGAAAACACTATAGATAAGAAGTTTTTTCGTTATCAGAGAAAGTTCAGATTTTGCGGCAACTTTTTTCTATTCTGTCCAGCTTTGTTCAAAGCCACGTTCCCGTTTCGTTAACCGTTGGATCAAGCTGAAATTTTGTCCGAAGATTCCAAACGCGTTCATCTACAATCTGAATGGTGGAGATCGAATTTGGAGTTTTGGAGTTGTTACTTTGGGAGGTCGAAATTCAGCTGCAGCTTTTGGTGAATTTCTCTATAACTCTTCTTATTCTTTGTTGTAGTGTTGTTATCTACACTCTCTTATTTGGTGGTGCTGTTAGTACCTTTTGGAGGGAGGTTTTTGTAAAATACTTTTAATATAGTGGTGTTGATTTGATGGACCTTGGGTCCCGTGGTTTTTACTCTTCGATTTGAAGGGGTTTTCCACGTAAAAATTTGGTGTCTCTTGTGGTTTTTGATTGGTTTGCCTGTTGATATTATTTTGCTGCAATTTGCTTGCTTCCTTGGTATTCAGTTGATAGGGAAGTTTGTTAGATAATTTGATATCTATTTCGCTGCGTATACTGTTATCCGGCTTTACTTCCCAACAAGTGGTAGCGGAGCCGAAGGTTCGGCTGTGATCGATATTGATATGCGACATGGTTTGCCCCGTGATTGCTGCCCCCACGTGGAGCGAGCTCGAGACTCCAGTTTCAGGCCCAGGTGTGGAGTTGTAAGGCGTGACTCTTAAAAACCTAAGAGATTGGCTGGCGCGTGCTCCTTTGAACTCGAGCTTGGTGTTATGGAGCAGGCTCTTGAGGATGTCACAGAAGATGCTTCCGTTGTAGGGGGAGTATGCCTAAGCCTAATGTGAAAGTAACTCACACTTGAGGGGGAGATTGTTGGGTGTTCAAGTATGAGTAATTGTCCCACATCGGATAAAAAGAGACCAAATGAGTAAAATATAAGTGGAATGGACCCATGTACCCAATGCCTTAAGGTTTTGGGTTACTTTGTGGTGTCCAAGCCCACGAGTGTGGATCTCATTTGGGCCTCGCTTGTTTTCTCCCTGATTTGCGGGCTACTCCTGGCGCTTTACTTGCTAACATACACGTGTTTGTGGACCAATGAAAGTACCTTCTTTGGGAGGTTGCAGGTACTTTATTCTCTTTATAGATGAGTTTTCAAGAATGTATTGGGTTTGTTCCTCGAAGTAGAAATCTGAGGTTTTTTAGGTGTTTGAAAATTCAAAACTTTGGTAGAAAATCAGAGTGGCTGCTCTATAAAGGTCCTAAGGTCAGATAATGGGACCGAATACACTTCACAAAATTTTAACAAGTTTTGCGAAGATGCTGGGATCCCTCATCAACTCACAGTAAGTTATACTCCTCCGCAAAGTGGAGTTAGTGAAAAAAAAAAGAACAGTCATGGAAATAGCTAGGTGTCTCTTATTTGAGAAACAGATGCCTAAGAGCTTTTCGAAAGAGGCAGTGAATACTGCTATTTATATTCAAAATAGGTTGCCTACAAAAGCTCTAGACAGTAAAACTCCATTTGAGGCATGGAATGGCTTCAAACCATCTATGGAGCACTTGAGGGTGTTTGGTTGTGTATGTTACACACATATACCTGATGTTAAGAGGGACAAGTTAGAGCATAAGGCAAAGTTGGAATCTTTGTGGGATATAGCTCTGTTGCAAAAGTTTACAGAGACTATAATCCTAAAATTGAGAAGTATATTGTTAGCAGAAATGTTAAGTTTGATGAGAATGCATCATTGAATTGGAAAAATTCCAAGGATAATAATCAATCTTCTCAAGTCTTGTCTCAGTAAATAAATCAAGATGATGATGAGCCTCAAGAAGAAGTTGAGGAGGAAGAAAAAGAGTTAGTTAGAGGCACTAGAACCCTTACTGATATATGTTAGAGAGGTAATGTTGTTGTTCTAGAGCCCATAACTTATGAAGAAGAAAGTAAAATTCTTGGATGGAGAGATGCAATGCAGGAGGAGATGAAAATGATAGAAAAGAATCCGACTTGGTGTTTGGTTGATAGGCCAAGTCACAGAAATATCATTGGAGTTAAATAGGTTTATAGAACCAAGTTGAATGGGTATAAATGTGCTTATAGACTTTAATGAAACATTTTCTCCAGTGGTAAGGCATGATACAATTAGACTCTTGCTAGCCTGGGCTGCCCAAAAAGGTTGGAAGTTCTTTCAATTAGATGTAAAATCAGCATTTCTTAATGGATTCTTTGATGAAGAGATTTATGTTGAGCAACCTCAAGTATTCCTTGTCAAAGACAGTGAAGAGAAAGTCTACCTCCTAAAAAAAGCCTTATATGGCTTGAAACAAGCTCATAGAGCCTGGTATACAAGGATAGATGAGTATGTAATCAAACTAGGCTTTCAAAGGAGTAAAACTGAAGGCATTCTGTATGTGAAAACAGCAAAGTCAGATTTACTAATTAAATCCTTGTATGTGGATGACTTGCTAGTTACAGGAAATTATCCAAAGCTTTTGAAGCAAATCAAATATAAAATGAGCAGAATATTTGAGATGATTGATTTGGGTGAAATGGCATATTTTCTTGGCATGGAAATATGTCAAATTGAAGGAGGAGTCTTCATAAGCCAAAGAAAGTATCTGTTGGAGATTTTAAAGAAGTTCAAGATGCTTGATAGCAAGTTAGTCAGTACACCTTTGGCTTTGAATGAGAAGCTGAGCAAGGACGATAATTTTGAAAAAGTTGATGCCTCTCAATATTGAAGGTTAATAGGTTGCCTCCTATACCTTACAGCAACCCGACCAGATAATTTGTTTGTTATAAGCTTACTTTCTGCATGCTCCTAGTGAGTTACATTTCAAAGCAGCAAAACGGGTGCTAAGTTATATTAAAGGCACTGTCGATTTTGGTGTTTGGTTTCAACCGAAACAAGAGATTAGGCTTCCGGATTTTTTGATAGTGACTGGGCTGGTTCTCATGACGATATGAAAAGCAAATCAGAGCATTTGTTTCCCCTTGGTACTGATGTTTTCTCTTGGAATTCCAAGAAGCAAGACATTGTTGCCCAATCTACTCAAGAAGCAGAATATGTAGCAGTAACTGCTGCTGTCAACCAAGCATTTTGGTTGTTTAAAATGTTGCATGATCTCAAGAAAGATCAAGAAGAAGCTAACGAGATTATGGTGGACAATCAATCGGCACTAGCAATATCCGAAAATTCATTGTTTCATGGAAGAACAAAGCACATGAAAATCAAGTTTCACTTCATCAGAAAACCGCAACAAGCTAATGAAGTTAGCCTTGTCCATTGCAATTCTGCAAATAATCTAGCGGATATTTTGACTAAAGCATTACCCAAAGATAGATTTGAAAAGTATCTCTACAAAAATCAAGGAAGAGTGTTTAAGAACGATTACTTGCTACAGTTTTTTGAAAAATCTAGTCTAAAAAAATCAAGATATTATGTACGTATTAAATAAAAAACAACATAAAGATCAAGATATTTATGTAAGCATTTAATGATTATCTAGAATAATCTATTAGAATATCTAGGATTAGTTATGAAATTTAATAAATATTTAATGCTAGTCTAGAATTTTGTTGTAAATATTTAATGTTAGAATGTGTATAAGTCGGTCAGTTTTGTGCCTTCCAATAAACACACAAAGGTTGTGCTCCTCTGTTTCTACGAAAATAAATACTCCTTCCAACCTCGGTCTTTCCTCTGTTTTTTTTCTTTTATTTTCTTCATACTCATACAACCGTTTCTCAAATACTTCCTTTTTATAATTTTTTCCTTCACCACACCATCAGCAGCGCCATCTCGATTTTTTGTTTTTTTTTTTTTTTTATCTTACTATGGCTGGCGAGCGACTCGGTGGTTTAAAGCTTCCCATCCGTCTTTTCCTTGTAGAAGCTTTAGTGTGTTACTTTTGAACCGTTCACTAATTGGCTTGGAGCTAAGAGAGTTGGTTTACATTTTGTTTGACAGTTTTTCTGTGTAAGTAGCCGACGTTTCTTTACAGTTTTTTAGTGTAACTAGGCGACTCGTTTGTATCTGCTGTAGTTGTAATTTAGCAATTCAATTCTGTGTAACTAGGCTCACTTGCCTATTATATTAGTTGTACTGTGACAGTGGTTTTCTAACGCAGTTCACATGACGATTAATTAGCCAATAAAGAAAGAAGAAGAAAAGAAAGAAAGAAAGATTATCCAATTATTTAGTCGCGTCTGTAAATTAATATTTTCGTCATGCATGGAATCCATGGGACACAAACCCGGAACCAATGTAAAACATGTCCTGATAATGAACTTCTCTACTTATTCCTTGGCCCATGTAATGAACTTGAGGAAGTTGTTGCTAGAGTGACCACCTTCTCCTACACCCTTTGCCAATAATTCCTTGAGTTCTAGGGCCCTGGACTTAAAGTTTCTGTTGCTAACAATTTGCTCCACCTTGTTCTTGATTTCTTCTCGGGTGATGATGCCTCCATTGTCCTTGGTAAGCCCCAATCCCACCTCCCAAAAATCACAGATGTAGCTCTCATTCTGGAACTGGTCGCCTCCATTAGGCCAGCACAAGAAAGGTATTCCGTTGGCTAGACCTTCAAGCGTGGAATTCCAACCACAGTGGCTGAAGAAGCAGGCAATGGAAGGGTGACTAAGAACCTTCTGTTGATTAGCCCAACTAACCAAGTGACCGCGAGTGGCCACCCTTTCCCGGAACCCTGCCGGATACGCATCTGCCATCTCACCGGTCATCATCATATCTGGTCTCACAACCCATAAGAATGGCCTGTTGGTGAGCTCAAGCCCCAGAGCCAGTTCGTGGAATTGGGTTTGGTGGTGAAATGTGGTGATGCTACCAAATGCAACGTAAATCACTGAATTGGGTTGCTGCTGATCAAGCCATTCCAAAGAGGTTGAGTCTTGTTGCCAGAAGTATCCTCCTGAATCTCCAAGCCGGTTGCTTGCCAGAAGTGGTCCTATTGGGAGAAGCTGAGGTATCATGGATGATGCTGCAGGCTCAAGGTCACATGTTGAGTTACAAAGAATCCACTCTGTCAGTCTATGGACTTCGCTGTTCCGGACCATATCGCTAAATACTACTTTCTGTGTGATTGCGTCGCCAACTGTGCCTAAGAAATGTGCTGGGCTTATGGCAGGTACAGATGCTCCCAACTGAATCTCCTGATTCTTCTTCAGTAAAGTTCCTGAGAGAAAGAAAACTATGGGTTATAGAAACCACACCCAAGACCTTCAGCCCTCAAGACCACCTCAGTACCACAAGCTACAAACCAATCACTTTAACTTGTAGTAGGATTCATTTTCTGATTCAAAGTTTTATCTGTTGATTTACTGTTCTGGTAGAGATGAAAAAATTAAGCAGAGCCGAGCAGGGACCATTGGCAGCACTACCTTTAAATTGACAATATTTTTTTGCTTTGCTAATGTCTAGAGACCAAATTATAGCATACATGATGATAAGGGTATATATCTTACCATCACTGTCAAAGATTCCATCATCAATAAGGCTTCGGATTTTGAAGCAGAATAGTATTGTTGCAGCGGATACAGGGGAAAATGCAGCTCCACGGACTTTCATCTTTTCTGCCACTTTAAGAGCCCATCCAAAGTTGAAATCAGCAACAACGCAGGTAACCATTCCCTCCTCTTCCGACATGTTGATCCTGTTGATTAGCTCCTCCAGGTTAGGAGGCATAGCCTGACGAATCGAATTGCATAGCTTCCCTAAGTCATTCCTATCCTCCCACGGCTCCATTCCATCAGAAATTGAAACTAAATGAATTTGACCACCAATTGCATCCTTGTCTGCTAATGAATCTAAGACCCTCTTGTGATTGTACTCTGTGTTCACGAAGGTGACTTTGAACCCATGCTTTATGAAGCACTGTGAAAGCTCCATCAGGGCAATCACATGGCTTTGCAGAGGGAATGGGATGGCCAAAATATGTGGCTTCCTCATCTTCGCACTTTAAAGTTAAACCCTTGCCTTTTCTCTACTATATATGCAACTCCCTACCTCTTAATTCTGAAATGGGGTTCCTTCTTCAATATTTATAATTAAGTAGATGAAGCATTATGCAGGTGGGAGGAAATCTCTAAAATATAGTATTTACTATTCACTCCTAAATTATTTTTCGGTACATGGAAATTTCATAAATTATCCGCAATCTCAACCACAGACTATCCCAGTTCCACTTTATAGGATCCAATTTATGACTCCTTAAAATCCAGTCTAAAAGTAGATGGCGGCTGTAGACCTAAATTATGAGATACTTGTGGATAAATTAATTGGACTTGGTCAACAAGGACGAGTGCCTGGTTCCATCCCATTTGCACCTACAACCATTGATTTAATATAATATGTCAGTATTTCAAACAATCTTTTCGACTTGGACGGCAAGTATACTTCATTCCCTGTTGGTGGGGTTATTTTTCCATTGACGAGGAAATAAATAATGGATTACTTGTACGATTGATTTTATATTCAATCCATGGATTCGGCTAGGGGTCTAAACGAACCGAGTCGAGCCGAGTATGGCCAAGCTCGACTCGAGCTCGTTAAGAAAAACCCAAGCTCGAGCTCGACTCGATCGAGTTTTAATATTTAAGCTCAAGCTCGATAGATAATTATTCAACCCGAGCTCGGCTCGATTAGGCTCGATTGGGCTCGAACCAAATTGGGGGAATGAGCAAACTGAACAACAACAAACACACAACCATTAACAATAGAGAAGGGAGGTCAAGAAAGATTCCAAAGCATAACAGGAAGGGGAGAAAATGAAGATATAGAATTGGGTGAAGATTTATATATGTCTAGATCTAAGACTCATCAAAGACGGGACTCTAAAAAATCATGTGTATGAGGAAAACTTGAACAGCTAGATGAGAGGCTTGGGCATTCTAGACGATTCCAGAGTGAAAGATCTCAGGGAGAAGAAAGATTTGCGAAAAGGGTGGCCGGAGATAGAACCGTCGACGTGACCGGTGCGGCGTTGATTGACGATGAGGAGGCTGAAACTGACTGCTTGCACCATGACGGCTACAAAATGAAAAAGAAGATGTGTAGGGTTTTGCAAAACACGATATAATTAGTCTGATCCCTTTTATTTCAATTTATGCATATGAAGTTAATAATTAGTTTTGGGTTTGGGTTTGGGTAAATGGGCTGCTGGGTATAATTTTGTGACATAACTCATACGGGCCATCAGTGTTTGACTGGGGTATGAAATAATGATGAAAAGGCCCAACTCATATAAAATCTAACAAAAAGTCTACATTTATTCAAAGCTCGATTAAGCTCGCGAGCTTAACGAGCTGAGTAACGGAAGCTCGAGCTCGGCTCGACTTGTTTAAAAGCTCGACTCGAACTCGATAAAATCGAGTCGAGTTCGAGTATTCACCGAGTCGATCTCGAGTTACTCGCGAGTAGCTTGACTCGCTTACACCCCTTGATTCGGCCTTGAAAAATGTATCTTTTTTTTTTTACGATAAAAAAATGTATCTCTCGGTGAATCATCTAATTGAAATCTATTTAAGGGCTTCGTTCGGGCAGATGACAGCTCTCAGTCCTCCTGAGAATTAATTGTGTGTGCATGGATCAATGAGATTTCAGCCATCAATCTAATTGATTTTGATTATGTCAAGTATCCAACATCACATATGTAGTTGACGCATAAAGAGCTGACACATTGATCTTGATATGTTTCTTTTAAAAAATCAAATTGCATTATAAAAGAAATTAACAATTCTCAAAAAAAAAAAGATAGGAATGTGTTGTGCATTTTTTAAAACAAGATGATCATTCTTCATTCATATAAATAAATTCAAAATCTAACAATACATAATTGAAGATCTAATGGAATAAAAAAGATAAGAAATGTAATATAAAAATCTCTCTTAAACTATCATATAGAATTACACAACAAATTTATATCATTTAAGATATGATTTACACAATTTCTAAGCCTCTCAACCATGAATAGTATCTTCTTCCCCAAGTACAGATCTAACCCAACAAATTCAAAAATTTTCCACTTTCTCACCCTTCTTCTCACAAACTTCCTCATCGATATTTTGCTTGAATATACTAGTGTTCCCAAGCTCATAAGCCAAGATTTAGAAGCGTGCATGCTCCCTAAAAACCAGATCATGACTAAACTCACATGTAAAGGGGTATTCTCTTTTCTCATTAAATTTTCTCTATAATGAAACTTTGCTTCGGGGGCTGATTCCTCCCACATACACTGGTCAACAAATTTATTATTTTTTTTTTTTGAGAATCAAAAGCAATTTCATTAAGAACTAAGCTAGAGTAAAAACTCTAGTGAGTTACAACAGCAAAGCTGTGACAGTGAGAGACAACAAAGAATAACATTAGGAGTAGATACAACTCCTAAAATAGCAAAGCTAGCTAGGGGAAACGAATGCCCAATATACACAAAAAGATTTAACTTCTGGAGAAAGTGAGCAACTTTTTAAGAGCTTCATAGCAGAGAATCTCAGCTGTAACTCAGAGCTTATATCAGTAAGGATTGCTGCTGGAGAACAATGGCAGTTTGCAAAATACCGCCTATTGCGCTCCCTCGATATATGGTATATGGAAGCATTCCAAGCTAAGCGCAATATCAAGGATCGAATGCACTTTTTCTGCAAATAAGAGATTGCCTAGGAAAATTCAGAGGACCAGCTGCTAATAGGCTTCGAGATGAAGCAAGAAGAAAGCAAACTAGACCAAACTTCGGATGAAATGGGCATTCAAAGAATAAGTGATCACGGGTCTCATGTGAATGAGTGCAAAGTAAGCAAGAAGAATCAGATGTAACCCCCCAATTCCTCAACCTGTCTCGGGTGGCGAGACGATTGAGAATAGCAAGCCATCCAATAAAACTGTGCTTAGGGATATGACATGAAGACCATAAAAGTTTGAACCATGGAACCCGGGATTTTTTCTGCCGAATAGAATCCCAAGCACTCTGAATTGAGAAATTCCCAGAAGAAGTGAGAGTCCATCGCAATTGATCAGGGGAAGTAGATGGGAGCAGGGCTGTAACAGCTTCAGCTTGCAATTCATTAGCCAAAGGGAGCCGAGAAGAAGGCTAAGACCAGACTCCATCAACAATTAATGTACTTACAGGGGCATGGAGAGGTATTTTTGAACCGGAAACAAGCTGGATAGAAGCTAGAGATTGCAATGGGCCACGTGGATGCCAGTTATCCCACCAAAAATAAGTATTCTTGCCATTGCCGATAATATGAAATATAGCAGAAGGGAAACAACCCCTTAGCTTGAGAATTTTCCTAAAACTCCATGAACAATCAACGGGAGGAGGTAAACTCCATAAGCTCCTTTGCTTCAGAATATAAGTATGAACCCAAGCCACCCAAAGAGACCCAGCTTTGAGTAAAATATGCCAAATGTTCCTGGCAATGCAAGCAATATTCCATTCTTTAAGCTTCTTTATGCCAAGTCCCCCTTCCTGTTTTGGAAGTGAGATGTCAACCCAAGATACCTTAGCTTTGCGGGCATTTACTGCATCTTTGGACCAAAGAAAAGCAAAACATTGTTGCTCAATGAGTACTTTTGATGGTAAAATGGAGACATTAGTCTAATAATTCTGTATGCTAAACAATACAAAAAGTACTAGCTGGAGCCGACCAGCAAAAGTAAGGAATTTAGCATTCCAAGACTGTATTCTGGCCAAAACTTTATCAATCAATGGCCGACAATGATGAAAGGACAATTTACCCGAAATTAAAGGGACTCCCAAATAGCGAACAGGTAAAGTACCTTTCTGAAAGCCGCTAATCTGGAGGAAGGAGGAAATTTGCTCATCAGGTACACCAGCAAAGAAGACTTCACTCTTAGTAGGGTTAAATTTCAGACCCGAAAGGATGTAAAAATCCTGTAAGAGTTGGGTAAGAGTAGTAGCTGCTTGTAAGTTCCCGTCTGAAAAAATCATTATTTCATCCGCAAAACATAAATGAGAGATTGGGATGAGGGAACACTTAGGATGATAGGGAGGTTAAAATCAGCAGAGGCCTTATTAAGCATGCAAGAGAGAACTTCCATAGAAATAACAAATAGGTAGGGCGAGAGAGGATCGCCCTGCCTCATGCCTTTTCCTCCACAAAAAAAACCCACAAAGAGAACCATTCACAAATACTGAAAACATGGCAGTAGTGAGACAAATCCGAATCCAGTTAATAAACTTGTCAGGGAATTTCATGGCAGTCAGAACAGTGAACAAAAATTCCTAGTCAACAGAGTCAAAAGCTTTTGTTAAGTCAATTTTCATAGTGCATCTGCTAGATAACCCTTGCTGATGGTAGTTGTGAACCAACTCATGAGCAAGAAGGATATTGTCTACAATTTGTCTGCCCGGGATAAAAGCTGTTTGGTTACTGCTTATCAAAGAGGGAAGGCATTTTTTAAGCCGATTTGCAAGGATTTTAGAAATACACTTATATAAAGTGGAGCAATAAGCAATGGGACGATATTCAGTAATTTTTTGAGCATTCGGGATCTTTGGGATAAGGCTGATGATAGTGGAATTATTGCCTTTGAGTAGCTTTCCAGAAGAGAAGAATTCTTGGACAACCCTGATAACATCAGCACCAATGACATCCCAAGCTGCAACAAAAAACTCAGCCGTATACCCATCAGGCCCGGGAGCTTTATTCTTTCCAAGAGCAAGGATAGCACTCTTAATTTCAGCCGGGGTGACTTCAGCAACAAGAGAAGCAGCCTGAATATCTAAAATAGTACTCTGAAGGAGTGACTGAAAATAAGAGACAGAACCAGTATTTACAGCAGGATTTTTCTGCCCCAAGAATGAAGAAAAGTGGTGAACAATATAATCCTCTAACTGTGAAGTATTAGTCAGCAACTCGCCAGAGGGGGTCAACAAGGTTCGAATAACATTTCTGGCCTTTCTAACTTTTACAGCATTGTGGAAGAACTTCGTATTTGAATCTCCACAAGAGAGCCAAGAGATACGAGATCTCTGGCACATAAAAAACTCTTTAGCTGACTTCAGCTCAGAAAGGTGCTGAGTAAGGCCACGTTCAGTAAGTAGTAAATCAGTAGAAACTTCATCACCAGAGAGGAGCTGAAGTTGAATGGAGGATAATTCCTGCTCAACCAAAGCAATTTTCTGAGGGAGATCACCAAAATGTTGCCTGTGTAGCTTTTTGAGCTCATGCTTTAGATTTGTGCCACAATTGAAACATTACAAAGCCATCAACAGGGGTAGACCAAACAGAAGCAACAGTGGAAAGAAAGGAAGGGTGAGATGTCCAAAAGTTAGAGAGTTTCAAAGGTTTTGGGCCAGTGGTTATTGCAACATTTGTAGTAAGTAGGATGGGACAATGATCTGAGACAGTGGGGCTTAAAAACTGAATAACACTATTAGGGAAAAAAGAATACCAATCAACATTGATCAGAAGACGATCAATCTTTCGAAAGATGGGGTTGTCAAGTTGATGGTTGGACCAAGTGAAGAAAGGACCAGAATAAGGATGATCAAATAGCCCATTAGAGCACAAACAAGAGGCAAACTGAAGCATATCAGCTAGAATATGTGAAGTAGAAGAGCTGGATTCAGCCGGCCGAAGGACAATATTAAAATCCCCCATGAGGCACCAGGGCGAAGAGCCAACAATAGAAGCAAAGGTAGAAACACTGGAAAAAAGAGTTGAGGTTCGAGCAGAGGCCAAGTTTGCCCCATAAACAAAGGAAAAGAAGGAAGAAAATTGCTCACTAGGACAAGAAACAGAACAGTGCATGGCTTGATCATTACTAGCAACAATAGAAATAGTGACCTTAGGAGACCAGAGAAGCCAAAGATGGCCTAACCGGGCATGATTATAGTTGTTAGCAAAATTTCAGATAGGAAGAAAATCTTGCTGAATTTTAGAAGCATGGATTGATTGAATACGGTTTTCAACAAGACACACTACATCAAGTGAAAAGCCTGAGTGGATGATTTAAAATACTCTTATGCTTTTGATGATCATTCAGACCTCAAACATTCCATACTAAGCAACGCATTAGGTTGGCAAAGAAAGAGGAACAATATTCCCCGTAGGAGAAACCTGGGCAGGCTTAGTACCCCTGCCTCTTCCACACTTTGGCTTATTGCCTTTAACTTTTTGAACAGCCTCAGCTACCCCAATAGAGGCATTGCGAGCTTGCTTTGGAATTTCAGCTACAGGAAGACTAGCAGTAGGAGCCAAAGGCTCAACTGAAACTGCAGGAATAATACCACGGCCAACAGATACTGATTTAGTACTAGGAGAAGGAAGTGGTTTTGTGGGGGATATAACTGGTTCAGAGCTGACTGCAACTGGATTTTGAGGCAAACCAGAGTTAGACTTTGGAGAATCAAATGTAACAGACACGGGCACAACATTGTTGGCAGGCATAGACACAGTACTTTCTGTAGCTGGGAGCGAGATACTAGGAGCTTTAGGCGACCATTGAGCACGATGTTGCTTGGTAGGACAAGCAAGCTGATAGTGACCCCATTGGCCACAAGAAGCACAATGTTGTGGTTTCCAGGAGTAAGAGATACTTATTGTACGAATTTCACCATCAAGATTAACAAGCAACTTAGGGAGCAAAGGCTTAGCAAAGTCAACCGCAATACAAACATTGATACGGTCAGTTTTAAGTACCTTAGGACAGTCATGATCCATGTGTAATGGCTTGCCCACAGCACTGGCAATATAGCTCAGACCTTCACGAGTTGAGAGCTCCAATGGAACATCATTAAACTGCACCCAGACTGGTAATATAGAGGAGGTGGTATCTAGCTTCTGGATATTGGAATCCCATACACGGAGGATCAAAGGAATGCCATTAACATGCCAAGGGCCACCATTAAGTGCACGTGAGAGAGAAGCTTCAATAGGGAACTGGAAAAGGAACATACCAGCCTTATATGCAGCAATAGAAATAGGACCATCTCGCCCCCACAACTTGTTTGCAATAGAATGTATAAACCCAAAATTAGGAGCAGAGCCAAGAAATTGGCCAACTAAACACAGAGAGAACTTCTTGCGCCCCGTATCCACAACAGCGGGAGGAAATTGGAGGACAGAGGTACCAGCTTCAAATACGGATGGAAAAAAATCAAGAGTTTGCCGAGCAGCACCTACTTTAACAGTGCTGGCCCAAGATGATGATTGAACAGATACTAACTCTGGTCCAGGCAAAACAACAGGATTCGATTGAGGCATGGAGAGAATAGAGTCCATAGGCAGAGGTTGAGCTGAGGAAGTCGCCCCCAAATCAGAAGCCCTAGGAGCAATGGCAATCGCAGCTATATTCTTACCCTTAGATGCCCTGAATTTAGAAGCTAGTAAATCGATACTTCCAAAATCAAGGACCAAGGCAGACTTATCACAGGCAGCACCAGTCAAATCCAGAAGAGAAACAGAGCTCTCACCAACTGCCATGGATAAGAGAAGAGCTCAAATACCATCGTAAAAAAAGGAATAAAACTTGATTCTCGGGGAAAGACGATGAATCAGTGAGGAAAGCAGGAAATCCATGGAGAGAAACAACTTCGCGAGCGATTTGCAGTGAAATCCCGTTGGGAAAACTAGGATTCCAGGGAAAATCGTAGTAGAGAGAGAGACTAGAGAGAGAAGCTCCCGTTGACTTTACTGACTTTACTGTAATGAGAAAATCCCAACAACAACAACAACAATTCAAATCAAGTAGGCGATTAAGCAACTATTTATTGCCTATGGCCTAATTTGGTGCCACCCAGACCTCGCCACCCCATGCTTTTTTCCTAACCAATCAACCTGAGCCAACACACCAATAACTTCAATCATACATAGCCTTTCCCTAAGCACTTAACAGACCTTAATTGTCTATTAGAGGCAATAATACAATTTGGGCAGCATTGTGCACCAACGGGGCACGATAGTGCACTTGCAGGGCACTATCAGACCAATTGCTGGCCAATTAGGCAACTTGTGGGGGAATTGCACACTCAAGTGTACCAATTGCACCAACTGCTCCTTCTGACATCCATATTCATCAGGTAAATATTTTGGGCCACAATTTGTACGGCATCACACAGTAATAATGATCCAATACCACTGTATTATGACAACAATGGAGCTATAGTGCTTGCAAAGGAACCACGGTCTCATTAACGATCCAAGCATGTACTTAGGCGCTACCACCTTATTCGAGAGATAGTTGGTATAAATGATGTGAGGGTGTGAGGACCCAGACAAAATCTTCCTTTGGCCTTCTCACTTAAACTCAGGAGTCACCACCCGGATCTTATTAAATTGAAAAAATCTAGAAAAAAGCGAGCTACTTATGAAAAAGGGACTGATTCGCTAACTAGATATGGATAGGAAGGTGTTAGGCACCCCATCTGTGCTTTGGGCAAAATTATGTGCAAGTTTAAATGGAATCATGTATCTTGTGATGTGTGTGTATAGTGTTCAAACAATTACGTAACAGAATGGCATAATATATTGAAATTAAAAAAGAAAAAGAAGATGAGGGAGGGGGATTGGACTCAAGTCTCCACCACAAGAGATCACTTACGTATCCTGACAGCAGCGTTCAAAACCCATCCAGTTTTAGAGAAAAAGGGGAAAAAGAGAAGTGGGGATCGTGGCATCACATTAACTAGCAAATCATACCATCAACATCACATAATTAGCAAAAAGTTTAAATGGAGGGAGGTACTTACCTCTTGAAGAACTTTTTTGATTACTTGTCTTGGTTTTGGTGGCTTATAGACTGCATTTGTAACCCTTCCGTTCCTTAGATTCACCTTGAAAGTGCTGCTAAGCTCAAAGGTATACATTTCTCGACATGAACTCCATTGGAGAATACCACCAGAATAATAGAAATGGAAATTTAGAGGGAGGAGATGTAGAATTTCTCCAAGCCTCAAGCTTATAGGAGGTGTTTAGAGAGACTTCTTGACCCTTTGAAGTGAAATGGATAGTCCTATTTATAGTGGAGGGAGTGCTAGAGGTCGTGGACCTCATCAATGGTCAGTACTGCGTCAAGGAATCCAAGAGTTGAGGTTGTAAAAGGCGAAAAAGGAAGCAAAATCAGAGATTTTTAGCGTTTGCGCAACAAGACCGCCTAGTTTAGACAGTCTTCCATACATGACCATCCCATGACCGCCTAGTTGGGGTAGTCTTGGATTTATGACCGCTAGGCACAGGTGGTCAAGGTTTCTTAAGTTCATTATAATAGTAGGTGCATGTATCTTTTGACTTAAGATCATCAAGGTATCTTAAGTTAGGATTAATACGTTTTGACTCCAAACCCTATTCTCCTTTCATGGAGCATTTATGACGAGGAGATTGGACATATTATGAATTACTTGAAGAAAGTTGAATGATTAATAAAGGATTCACTAGTCCTGATTATTAGAAGGAGGTTTATTTCACTAATTTCAAGAACATTTTTGTTTAGGAATCTCTGGCCATAGTGGAATGTCTACGCAAACGAGATTAAGTAGATATCATGAAATAAAGAAAATTTAAGAGAAATTAAAATGTCTAAGATATGATACAATATAATTGATCATGCAAGAGCTAACTTTTGTCCACAATCTAACTTAAATGAGATAAATATAGTGAAAGGAGTTATTGTATAGTAACTAGTTATGGAAGGTTGAGGTTAAAACCATTAACCTTCCAACACTTGGATAGTCTCGAAGTGTGGCGCAATACCTCTCCGATGACTTATACTTAAGTGAATTTATTTAATACGATTATTTAATAATATAAGGAGTGGTTTCAATAAAGCCACCATACGTCCATTCAAGCCCAAACTATACAGTGAATATATTAGAGGGAGGAAAATGGAAAGCAACTATTTCTACCAGGCCCAAAATCGGGGGCTTAAGGTTGTATGATTATTGGGCTTATGTGAATCAGGGCCTGAGATTGATCATTGGGCATCCAAAAAGTGATTTGTGGGGTGAATGTCATCGATCAAGTTTAAGATTGATGGATTGGTTTTCAAAATGAGCTATTGGTTGTCGTGCAATTAAGAGTTTTTTTCCAATATCCAGGATCGGATTTGACGGTTGAGGATTGGATTTGACAGTAGAAGATCTCTAGAGTTTAAATTTGAAAAGTGATCTGGTTTTATCCTAAAGGATACGTGTCTGGGAACTGATTTATCTTTTAGGTTTTGAATTTAGAATTCAAGTCGGTCTATCTTTGGGAGTTTGAAATCATATGTTTATGTTCTGACTGTTGTTTGTCCCTATATAATGTCCTTGACAATTCTTGTATCGGGGCCAATGCCAAATCAAAAGAACATACTTTCTATCCCAGTTACCTTTATTTTTCTTTACTACACCTTAATGTAGATTTATCATGTCTTTTTTAGCGTAACTTAGCCTAGCTTGGTTTCCCAGAAAATCAAAACATCAAAACCCAGTTTTAGGATGCGCGACACTGTCTGTTCGGTACTTCAGCATCGGATCCGGTAGCAGAGGGTCGCTCGCTGTTCAGTTTTGCAAACAGTTTTTGGCACGCTCGATGGGACATATCATGTTCTCGCTGAAGCTCCAGTCCCAGAATCAAGACCCGGTCTAAGGACGCGCGGCACTGTCCGTTCGGCCCTTCAGCGGTCGGATCCGGTAACAGAGGGTCGCTCGCTGTTCAATTTTGCGAACACGACTAAAGTAATGTTTCCAATATATCAATTTCTTTGAAACTTTGGAATACTAGACGAACTGGCTATTTATGATACAATGCCATTGAGTCGACGAATAGAGAAACCAAAAAAGAAAGAACAAGGTAAAAAGAGTAAAAAATAAGACAACTCTAGAGATATCGAAATATGGACAAGACACAATTGTTTCAAGACATTTGAAATGGAAGGTGAAGTTGGGGTAATTCAAAAAATTTCTAATAAAAATGGCTCCTAAGTAAGAGTCAACTGGCCTCCCAGCTAGGGATGACAATTTTTCCGGGTCTACCCGATATCCACTCGAAACCCGCTTATATAGGTAGGGTATTACCCGACTTTGACCGGGTAAAAAAAGGTAGGGTATTACCCAGACCCGAGTTGACCGAGTCTGGGTAGGGTTTGGGTCTAGGTAAGGGTTTAGGTTTTACCCTACCCGTTAGACCCTATCCATTATAATATTCTAAAATCTATAACCGTATTACAAAAATCAACTTGAGTTTCTTTCTTTTGTTTCTGTAATTCTTTTCCACTCACCTCCTTTTATTTGTCTATTGAAATTTCGTTCACCTCCTCTTAGGTCTATTGAAATTTCGCGCTCTACAACCCTAAACTATTATGTTATTATAATTTTTCTTTGTCTTAAAAGAAACATTAATTTATAATTATCCTACAATTATTTATGATAATAATATGGAAGAAGAAAATAAATATTCAACATTAATTTGTATTTTTAACTTATTATAAGATTCTTATTTTTATATTATTTAATAATATTAACTTTTTTAAAAAAAATATATGCTGATCTTCGTAGAGAAGAGGATGGAGATTAAGAAATAAAAGATTGTTTGGATTTTAAGTTCAGAAAAGTTATATGCTACTTTAAAATTTTAGACTCCTTGTTATTTTTAAAACTTTTATGCTTAAACTTGGAACATATTTCATGAATACTAATTTAATAATTGTAGGATTTTTTTAAAAAAATAGAACTTGATTTTTACTTAGCGTGTATACCCTTACCCAGACCCGTATTACCCGTTGGGCAAAAAAATAAAACTTTACCCTACTCAGTTCATAATTAGTACGTTCTTACCCTACCCGGTTTGATTAAGGGTCTGGGTCCAGATCTTGATTACCCTACCCGATTACCCTCCCTACTCCCAGCAATCCCATGGTGTCCACGGACGGATTCATTTCCACTTAATTGAACTTTGGGCTTATTCGAAGTACACAAGAGGCAGATCTCGCCTCTAAAGGCAGATCCATAACTATTGAAACTTGAACGGGCTCAAAGTACTGATCCAGCAGAAAATTTGGTGTAAATTTTAAATAACTAAGTCAATTTTAAGCACAATTTCAGGGCCGGAAATAGTATCGATTCGACTAATGAGCTACCAACGTTAAGACAGTTCAAAGAAGACAATAAACCGCTCAACTACTTGTCACCCATGTTCCGCAAAATGGGCGATGTCAACGTCAATTCCAAATTAGCTGAACCGAAACGAATATAAAACATCAAACTACTTGTCAAAAACCAGCCTCAAATTATCTAGGCAGGGTCATATTATTATTTATGTCTTAGTATCTACTGGATTTTGTGTTGTGGCTTGGGTCCTGTTGTTTGTGCAGGTTGAATCTTGGAAGCTTGATTTGGCTACCGCTGCTGGGCTCGGCATATGGGGGCTTGTTGTTGTCCGCAGCAACTTGGTTAGGTGGTGCTATTCTGCCATTAAGCAGAACTCCTTCGACTTTGGAGGATTACTACCTTACCTCCCTATTTTAGCCCTTTGTTGGATTGATTTCCTTTTAGCTTTAGTCTGTGTAAGGACCAGGACTTGGTTACCATCATGGTGTTTGTATTATTTGCTTAGCTTGTTTAGATGCTTAAGTTTCTCTAATTTGTTTAGTTTCGTAAGTTCTGTTGAGTGGGTTTCATTCCTACTATGGTTGATGTACCGTTTGGGGTGTGTGCCTCTTATTATTATATAATATTATTTATGTTCTGTCAAAAAAAAAAACCAGCCTCAAATTGGATTTTAGACAGGTTCCCTTGAAACGAACAGAGGATTAAACTTTGTGGAAAAGCAGCGTGGGTGGAATATTGGTGGGCAATGGCACCAGCCATCATTTTCCCCTACCGGGGATTTAGACAGGTAAAATAAAAATGAAATTGCAATGCCAGAAAATATTAAAAGCAATCCCATAAGTCCACTTCTAAGATCTCAACACAGATAAGCATATGAAGTTTAATACAACAAAATAAATCCTGGACATCTCTCAACTTCAAGGAATTCAAAGAGTCTTTAGAGACGCAATACAAAATTTGGCCTTTTAACACATCTCAGGTACGAGCAGGGGCTCCAGCAGCAGCACGAGGAGCTTGGCCTGGCTGGCCAGGCTTTGGTGCATCATCCTGGACAACAGAAGCCAAAAACATAATGAATAACATATTGAAATAGTACTGAGACAACAACATTAAACAGTCAAAAACTTAAAATTTGATTACATCACAAACGGGGTTAGATAAATGAGAGAGACCAATTCACAGTGTCCTCGGTAGAGGTTCATTACCAAAACTTAGTATGTTCCATTATTACAGATCAAAACGGATCCTTAACAAATGAATGAATGGTTCTGAACATATGATGCTATCCAGGCCAAGAAGTAGAAGAAAACAAAGCAAGCAATGAACAAACCACACAGCACAAACAACTTGCAGAATTAAAGAGTCCATTCAAATTTTGAATTGAGATGGAGGCTACTAAACAAAAGTTCACAAGCCAACTTTACTGAAGCACGTGGAATGAGAGGGATATTTACCCTGCGCCTCAAAAAGCGCTGTGGTGGCTCACGGTTCCTGCGCTCAGTTCGGGAGCGAACCCTCACAACACGGGAGTGAATAGCACAAGAGACGCAATATTGCATCTTCACATACAGCTTGGGCAGTGTATATCCTGAAGAGAAAACCAAACAATAACAAAATCAATTAATAATCAACATATACACACACAAGCACATAGCAACTCACCAAACCATGATCAGAAAAAATTTAAGAAAAAAAGAAACAGAGCAGCAAGAATCAATTGAAGATCTTTAAGAGGCAGTTATTACCATCATGGACACAAGCCTCCTGAACATCCCTAACAGCAGCCTGCTCCACGATGTTCCTCACAAGGAACCTCTTAATGGCCTTGTCCTAATCAAAACCCAAAAGTCCAAATCCACAAGAAAGATAAAAAAAACCCAAAAGCCGTACCAAATTTCCGACACCAAGTGTAACTAGAACAAACAAAAAGGGAGACAAGAATAGGAAGTAGTGGGTTTTTCACCTTAGGGCAGCACTTGCCGCAGTTGGAGCAGCGGATGAACTTGACATGGCCACGGCCGTGCTTGTTCCGGCCTCCATTCCTGCGCTTGAAAGTCTGTAAAGAGAATAAAAACGAAAGAACGGAATTAATTTCCTCAGTTCAGATTCTCGCCGGCTATACGATTAGGGATCAGGGATTTGTGGGTTACCATTTTTTCAGGATCGTGCGGGGTGCCTAGGAGCTTCCTTCGAGGTGGCTACTACTGACAACGGCAAAAACCCTAGCACCAGACTAAACTGCTCCAATTGGTATCAGCTGAGGTTATATATGCGATGATTGTCATTTTCTGCTCCAAACTTATTTCTTCTCTTGGATTATCGAAATTCAGGTTTTTGTGGGCTGACTCTTCTTTGGGCTAATACCTTTCAGTTCTGGGCCAAAATTTCAATTAGGGCCCAAGCTTCCAGAAGCCCATAAATAAAAATCTATTTGTCTGTCTTTCTCAATTGATTCACTCAACTTGTACACTCCGGAAATTTGCAAAGAATATCGACACAATTCATGCTTACGCATTACACATGAAAATGCCAATCCAAACCAAAATTATTGGCTAAATTAAGAATTTTGTATATCTCTCCCGCACTAAATCAATCAGCTAGTTTTTAGTTTTTGATTATTTTAACAAACTTGTAGTTCGCCCCAAACCAAATCAGCTTCTAAAGCAACACTTTCCATACGAATCCATCAAACTCATGGCTCTTTTCAAACCAAATTGAATTGAAAAACTCAAAAACCTTCCCAAAGACAAACTCCGCCATTACTCACGTGTGAAATGCATAAATTCAAGACACACAAAACAATTAAACAAGTATAAAAAAACATCATTTTCCAAAGAACATCAATAAAAAGGATACTTAAAAGAATACAAAATGGTTCCAATCAAAGAAGGATAAGCATTTTAACATTGTCAACATGTCTTCAAACATACATCATCCTTGCTTACCTACATAAATGAATCAAGTTTTTGGTACCCAACTTATCTTGGGTACATTGGGGTTAGTCATGGTACTTTTTGGTACCCAAGCATATTTGATATGACAATTCCTTTGTCTAAACATGCAAGTACGAGTACCATGGCCATATTTTCCACAAAAATGACATGTGATAGAAGGATTATAAGATTGCTGACACTTAACAAAATTGTCATAACCAAATACTCTTGCATTGTAAGAATGTTGTCTACTACCACAGGTATATGCCTTAGCATGATTATAAAATGGTCTAGCTCCATATGCTTGTGCTATAGAATTGTGACCATATGATCTTGTATTATAAGCAAATGATCTAGCATAGTGAATATGTGGTCTTGCACCATGAGCATATGTTCTAGTATTATAAGCCTATAATCTCCTATCATAAGTATATGGTCTAGCATAATGAGATCTTCTATTTCTTGCATATGGTCTTGCATTTTGACCATATAATCTTCCATAATAAGTATGTGATCTAGCATTATGAGCATATGGCTTAGCGTGTTCATATGATGTAGTAAGATGTGAATAAGATGTAGCACCATGTTCATATGTCTTAGCATTAAGCACAAAAGTTTTAGCATCATATGTTACACTAGATGCACCAAGACCTTCTTTTAGCATTGGGTGTCTTTGTTGTCCTAATAGAAGGTTAAGACTATCTCTACCGTTAATGAACTTTTCTAAAGTACTCTTCAAATCAACAACTTGAGACTTAAAAGAATCATTCTCTTTACCCAATACATCACAAGCACTAATATTAGATGTTATCTTCTCATTAAGCTCATTATAAGAAGCCCTAAGACCACAATTCTCTTTTTCAAGAACTTCAAGTTGCTTTCCATATGCAAGATTCTTTTCAAAAAAAATTCAAGTTCATCATGCAATTTAAGGAAAGCATCATGTAATTCTTCAAATGTGAAGTCCTTGGATGAATCCATTACCTCATCATCTTCAAGAGCCGTAAGACATATACTTGCTTGTTCTTCAATTTCGGATCCACTTGAGTTTGAATCAAGATTATCCCATACCGTTATGACTTGATCGGTTCCCTCATGAGTGGTACACAATGTCATGAGTGGATTTGCAAGTTCTAGCTCTCTCTACTTCCACCACATGCAAACCACATAGCAAGCTATTCTTAGCCAAAGCATCAAGAGCACCTTTGTACTTTTCACTTTCATTCCAATAACTCAATGGCTTAGATAGCCTCTTCAAACCACTCTCAATAATCTCCCAAATTTATAATCCTTGACTCTCTAAAAAGGTTTGCATTCTTACTTTCCAATAATCAAAATTCTTACCATCAAACTAAGGAGCATTATGAATGTTATAATCCTCAAAAGTCATGATTTTTACTCTAGGAGATTAATCCTAACACAAAGAGACCTAAGCTCCACTACCAATTGTAGACACAAAGCTAGCTAAGAAGGGGGTGGGGGTGTTAAATTAGCTTTTAAAACAACTTTCAAGAAAAGTTTGTATATAGGACTACCACAAAAAAATTGGATTTTTAAAGAACCAAAGAGAGATAGAGAAAATCAAGAAAGAGCAATCAAGCACAATCACAAATACAAAGATTTAGAGTGGTTCCCCCTAAATTCTATGAGTACATCTACTACTCAAGGCTCCCTTTTTGAGATTTCAAAAACTCACTATTTGACTTCTTCCAAGGTGAAGTCCAACCTCTTACAACCAAGCTTTTCCAAAGGATCAAGCTCAACCTTTATAAGAGTTTTCTCAAGGCTCAATTTCTAACCTAGGCTTTTATAAAGGCTAAATCCAAACCTATACAGGAGTTTTTCTAAGGTTCAATTCACTAACCTATGCCCAAAGCTTTTTTCAAGGCTCGAGCTTCAAACCTATTCCCTTTAAGTAAAATTTCTCTAATCCTACTCAAGGTATGATTTTCTAACAACCTAAAGAGTGAGTCACTCTTTGTGAATACAATTAAGCCCAAAGATATTCCAAAGGTACAAAGCTCAAGAAGAAAGAATTAAACTCCTCAATAATTTTAATATTCTAGCTCAAATCTCTCAATGGTTTATGAGCATTTAAGCAAGCTTAAAGAGATTGGGTGTCGAGCCACGGATGAGATTAGTCTGGCTTGTAGAGCTGGGATACTCATTAGTATCAAAAAAAAAAAACTTCAAGAGAATATAAGTAAAGTTGTAATGGCTTGCCATGATGTGTTAATGAGGATAGAAAGACTATTTATAGACCCCAATTACAAGTAGGGACTTAAAGGTCAAAGACAAATACCAAAAGTTTGTCTTCTAGAATTTTGGTGTTGGGCCCGTGTACAATTCTGGAACTAAAACATTTTGTCCACTTGTGAAAAATTTGGCCGTTGCTCCCTTTAATCCTCCACACTTCAGTTCGTTTTCTTGATGATTCCCTTTGATAATGAGACACAAAAAACGGCTTTTTTCTCTCTTTGTAGGTAGTTGGAAGGTTTCCATTGGTTGGTGAAAGAAACCCCAAAGTTTGAAAGGACAAAACTTTGGTTTAACATGAGGGCTTGATGGAGCCAAGTACAACGGATAGTTTAGAGCTCTTTGGACAGCTCACACAAGGTTGCTAGGAGTTTCATCTTTTGGAGGAAGAGTCTAGATGTAACGTCCCGACTTGTCAACTGTCACTACAGACCAACACGGGACATTTCCAACCACTAGGTTTGTTCCCACCCGCATGTTTCTAGAGAAAACTTCCCAGGAGATCACCCATCTCAGAATTGCTCCAAGTCAAGCACGTTTAACTTTGGAGTTCTTATGGAATGTGTAAAAATATTGGATTTACCTTTATATGGATGATGCCTTTGGGAGGGTCCTTGTGCTCATAGGACTTGTAAGGATCAGTAGAGACTGGGTCCTGGAGAGAATAGGACCTAGGAAGGTTGCCTGTAGGACCTGAAAAGACTAACAAAGAGTAGGACCCGGGGAGGTCCAGGGTTTGTGACCCCAGTTGACACTCCGATGCCTAAGTCAGAGAGAGGATTTTGTACAGAGAGGAGGCAAAAGAGAGAGTAAGAATTTAGATGAATGAGCAAGATACCTTGAGATGTTGTACAGAAGGTCTATTTATAGGAAAATTCAGCCCCTTGGTGGTCCAAGCTGGACTTGGACATAATTCCTTACCTTGGACCTAAGACTTGGTGGTCCAAGCTAGACTTGGTCATATGAACCTTAGCCTTGGAGGTCTTGGGCGGACTTGGACTTAAGGTTTCTCCCTGGACCTTAGCCTTGGTAGTCCAGGAAGGGCTTGGACCTAAGACTTGATCTTGTTGTTGGGCTAAGGGTGAAATTCCATATGTTGTCACTAGCCCCTAACTCTGAGGGATATTGTGTAACAATATTCCTTAGAGTTTATTTTCTCCAAGAAATGCTTTTACTTCAGTTGCCCTCACGCATTAGGTCGCTTACTTGGCTAATTTAATCAGGATCTCAATAAGTCTATTTGAGTCTCTCATTGAGTTTGTGGATCACCCCCTTGTTGATCAAGCTCACCTAGTGACCAAAAATTTGACTTGAATTTTATTTTGTCAAAACTGAACGCCCATTAAGCCCCCTGCCCAAGTTAGTGGTCCTTATGTAAGGCCATTTGAGGATTTTGTTGAGCTCATTTTGGCTTTTACACCTTTTTCGGGACCAGCAGGAAGTCTCATTTGGATTTGTACGAAGCCCCCACTATTTACTTGTAACAAGACTTTTTGCCTTTTTGTTGTTTTTTCCACTAGATTTAGCTGTATGGCCTCCCTTCTTCTTACTTTTGTGATTTTCATAGGCGATATGACCTATAGCCATCTTTCAATGGAATGCTTCCAATAAGTTAGGACCATCTCGGAAGGAGTTCCTTGACTCATAGGTACTCATGGTTCCTCAATGACATGACGAGAACACTTTTGGTAGGAAGTTCCTAGCAAGACAACGTCCATGATGACCTTTTTGGTAGAATGTTCCATCACTCTAGCCCCCAACTCAAAGAGGAGCTTATTTAGCTTCACTTTGAGTTTCCCAGGAGGTTCTTAAATAGGGCAATCATCTTTCCCTTCGAGGGTCACCTCAAGAGCTCTTACTAAGGGTTTCTTAGTTATCCCCTTTTTATAAGGTATATATGACGTCCCAAAGAAGAGTTCTTTACCAGAGAATTTTTCTCATCTGTAGAGACTTGAAGTAATTTTGTTAATAATATAAACTAAAAAAGAATAATTGTTGCAACCCCTGGGTTGTTTGATGTTTGGAGTAAGGACTTACGGTCACTGCCTTAATGACAAAATTTTGACTTATTATGCAAGACAGGCATAAGGTTTTAAGGAGAAAAATGCAGTTGAAAAAGATTAGTATCTTAAGGTTTCTTTGGAGATTTTGGTACTTTGGATTGGTGATAGCAGTTCAGGTCCCATTTTTAGGGGTAGGACCCCGTTTTCGAGGAGGTAGGACCCCGTTTTCGAGAAGGTAGGACCTCCGTTATTGAGGGGCAGGACCCCATTTTCGAGGAGGTAAAACCTCTGTCTTCGAGGGGGTAGGACCCCGTTTTCAAGGAGGTAGGACCTCCGCTGTTGAGGGGTAGGACCCCATTTTGGAGGAGGTAGGACCTCCGTCTTCGAGGGGGTAGGACCCATTTTTAAGGGCTAGGATCCCGTTTTTGAGGAGGTAAGACCTCCATTTTTGAGGAGGTAGGACCTCGTTTTTTAGGAGGTATGACCTCTGTTTTTTAGGGGTAGGACCCTGTTTTTGAGGAGGTAGGACCTCCGTTGTCGAGGGGTAAGATCCCATTTTTTAGGAGGTAATACCTCCATTTTTGAGGAGGTTGGACCTCCGTTTTTTAGGAGGTTAGACCTCCATTTTGAGGGGTAGGACCCCGTCTCATGGAAGTAGAACTCCCGGCTTCCAAGAGGTAGGACCGCCTCATTGAAGTTATAAAGCTATGGAGCATATTTAGTCAATAAAAAGGTGACTGTTGATAAAATTTTAACAATAAACAAAGCTACGGAGTACATTTAGTCAATAAAGAGGTGATTGCAGATAAAAACAAAAAAGACCATTTGATGAAATATAAGAAAAGAACCTGTAGCGCTTTCAATTCCTTAAGTGTGGAGTACTTTTAGATTCTCCATATTTGATACATGAGGAAGTAACTCTTTTGCTGTTGAATTTTGCAACCTTCTTCTTCTGTAATCATCTTCTTCTCTTCGATCACCACACCTTTGATTTTCTTTTGGCTTTTGTGTTTTTGGACGCCTATGAGTTGCTCGTTCTTTTTCTTTGCTATTTTTCCTGCTACGAAAGTCTTGAATAATCTTGTGGTCTATTTGAGACATTGTTTTTATTTTTGGATGGGAGTATGACCCTTTGATTTTACGTTGGAAAAAAGAAAGCTTCATGTTTCTTTCCCTTTATTTCTATACGGGCGCAAGGTACTATTGGTCTTCATCCTATCTGTAGAATACATCAATTAAAGATATAAATGAAAAGAATATTTGAAGTAAGGACTTACCTCGGGATGATTATCCCTAGTCCAGAGGACGATCTTACGATTACGTTACCTAATTCTTGGTGTATTGCATAAGACATAACATAAAACTTTTTCCAGGAGTGAAGCTTCGTGGCCTACAATTTTCATGGTCATTTGAGGGCCTCAAGACCTCCGAATCAATTTGCGGTGTTCAGGATCCGTAAAATTTTTTGTTGGAGATTTTGAAACTTTCGGCTGTAATGTCATTTGGAGATAGTAAACGCTTCTTTCGAGGTTCCAGGAAAAGAGTAGGACCTCCACTCTTCAAGGAAATAAGAACTCCCTCCCAAGAGAGAAGTAGGACCTCCGTTTCAGGAAAAAGGTAGGACCTCTGTTCTTATGGGAGTAGGACCTCCGTTCCAGGAAAGAAGCAGGACCTCAGTTCTCATGGGAGTAGGACCTCCGTTCTAGGAAAGAAGTAGGACCTCCACTCTTCAAGGAAGTATGACCTCCGTTCCGGGAAGAAAGTAGGACCTCAACTCTTAAGTAGGACTTCCTGTAACTTATTGGAGGTTTCAAGAAAAGAGTAGAACCTCCACTCTTCATGGAAATAAGAACTCCCTCCAAGGAGAGAATTAGGACCTCCTTTAACAGGAGTAGGACCTCCGTTCTAGGAAAAAGGTAGGAACTCTGTTCTCATGGGAGTAGGACCTCCGTTCCAGGAAAGAAGTAGGACCTCTGTTCCAGGAAAGAAGCAAGACCTCCACTCTTCAAGGAAGTATGACCACTGTTCCAGGAAGGAAGTAGGACCTCCACTCTTAAGGAAGTATGAACCCGTGCTATGAAGGGAGTTGTAACTTATGTCTCAATAGCGCAGGACCTCTAGTTTCACTGAGGTAGGACCTCCGTTTCCAGGTTCTGAGGTTTGCTGACCTCGGGATTCAAGGAAGTATTACTTCCGTATCAAGGTTGAGGCCTCGCAATTCAAGGAAGTAGGACTTCCAATTTAAGGTGGAGACTGCGGAATTCAAGGAAGTAGGACTTCTGATTTAAGGTTGAGACCTCGGAATTCAAGGAAGTAGGACTTTCCTTTTAAGGTTGAGACCTCGGAACTCAAGGAAGTAGGACTTCTGATTTAAGGAATTCAAGGAACTAGGACTTCCGATTTAAGGTTGAGACCTCGAAATTTAGGGAAGTAGGACTTCCAATTTAAGGAATTCAAGGAAGTAGAACTTCCGATTTAAGGAATTCGAGGAAGTAGAACTTCCGATTTAAGGTTGAGACCTCGGAATTCAAGGAAGTAGGACTTCCGATTTGAGGAATTCAAGGAAGTTGGACTTCCGATTTAGATGATTGACATCAATTTTTGTGTTCTCCCTTATTAGTTCTTGGACTTCTTTGTCCTTGCCCTGGAGAAAGTCCCGACTATTGCCTGCTCCAAAACCGTCGTGCCATCAAGTGGCTCTGTAGGTCTTGCTATGAAGGAGGTCTCGCTGTTATCTAGTTTTGGATGATGGGGTTTCTTTCAAAGAAGGGCTTCAAGGGTATCTCTTGGTACCAACCTTAGGAGATTTTGTGTGAAACCATATAAAAAATCCCAAATATGTGACTCCTTCCTCTATGCATTTAAATTAATAAGCATTAAGTCAAATCTCAGGTCTTGAAAAGTATATCGCTACCTACCTCGTCTTCTGGATACTTTTTTTTTGTAAGGGGAGTAAGTTTTAGCTGTCGTTCCTGGGGACTTTGGGTTTAGGACAGGTAAAGGGCAGAGGGAGCTCGAGTCACTGAGTAGGAGATTAATATGTGAAGCTTGCTTGAAGAGAATCCTATATAAAAAAGGAATTTGTCCGCTCCTTTTAAAGGACGTTGGTCCTAAGGGGCCCCTCTGAGAGAGATGGATGACCTCTTCATTTCATGTACACACTTTGATTCGGCAGAGCGGTATCTCTTCAGACGCTGCTACTTTCATTACAAAATGAGATCTTTTCTCCATAAGAGTAAATACTTGAGTTGCAAGGGCCACCAACACAAGAAAAAGAAGTTTTACAAAGTTACATGGCAAAAATTTTGAAGCTCATGGTGTGGTGTGACCTCTAGCTCCTCTGTCTTTCTTATTTTTATAAGGTCCTCGTTTCAATGAGACAACCAAAGCCGTGACAGTTGTGTTGGATGCTAGCCTTACCAGTAGATCGGGCATTCTGTGCTCAAGCGTTTGTTAAACGGGTGAAGGACCTACAGGTGTAATGCTTGGGTATTGAATTTCCTCATCTTTCCTTCATGGCCCCTTGTCTTCCTATGGAAGGACCTTGTACATCTCTATTTCTCTTCAACTTTAGGTGACTCTATCACACAGATCATCTAATTTGAATAAGATTTTGATGTGGCTAATGCCTCCTCTAAGAATTCTTAGAGCTGAGGTCCCTTGGACCGGAAAGCCTCCTCATGGAGATCCTGTTAGTACAATAACCCTTCGCTAGAGGGGGGGTGAATAGCGATAATCGAATTGAAAACGAAATAGGCAGGAATTGAATGCGGAATTTAAAGAATGAAGGACACAAAGATTTTTATACTGGTTCACACACAACTAACTTGTGGCTAATCCAGTCCTTCAAGGCTCACTTGAAGAGTTTACTATCTAGTGTTAAGCTTCCGGGTGCTTTTGTTGAATGATTTTCAAAGAATGCTTGAATGTATATGGGAGTTGATCAATCTGAAAATGAGGTTTAAGGCCTCTATTTATAGTCTAAAAGATGCATATAATCATTGGGAACAATTTCTGAAACCTTTATGAAAGTTTAGCATGTTTGTCTGAAAAAGGTTTCTGCCCATAACGGCACAACATCGATGTTTTGACCAAGGACATCGATGTTTAGCCGTTGCATTTAAATAATTGAGCCAACGGCTAGTAAAACATCGATGTTGCATTTTAGAACATCGATGTTCTCATATACAACATCGATGTTCTTCATTACAACATCGATGTTTTTTTGGCTTCGCAAAAATATGATGAAAAAGGGTCATTGCCAGAACATCGATGTTGGAAAATGAAACATCGATGTTTTGTGCAACATCGATGTTTAATTTGCCAACATCGATGTTTTTTGGCTTCGGCAAAATTTTATTTCAAAGACAAGTTTTCATGAACATCGATGTTGGATTGTAAACATCGATGTTGTGACCAACGGTCACAGGAACATCGATGTTTTATAATCCAACATCGATGTTTTCTTGCTACTGCCAAAAAGATTTTAAAATCGACTTGATGCAACATCGATGTTGTTCTCAGAACATCGATGTTTAGGACTCAAAAACCAGTTTTATGACTTACATGATTTATGAAATGCATGAGGAAAATGATTTTTGGTTTGAGCATTAACTTGGAGTACTTGAGTTACCATTTACAAGGATTTCCTATAGATGAACTCTCTATATATCTTCATCCTTGTTACTTCAAATCTTGTACTCCTTTGTCTTAGACTTGTGCTTCATTGATTGATGTCTTTTTGCTTTCATTTACAAGGATTTCCTATAGATGAACTCTCTATATATCTTCATCCTTGTTACTTCAAATCTTGTACTCCTTTGTCTTAGACTTGTGCTTCATTGATTGATGTCTTTTTGCTTTCTTCAAGGAATGAATTCATGAATGGAGCTTTGGTTAGTTTGTCATTATCAAAACCCTGAAATGAAACATGGAAGCATTAGTCCTAACAGATCCTAGGACCTAGAAGTCCTCGGTCCCTGTATTGAAAGGCCTTTTAGACACTTTAATAACACGCTGCTTCCGACAACACACCCTAACCTCCCTCAGGACACTCTGCGTTTATAGTGAAGGGGAGGCGGATAGCCATGCCTGATTCAGAACCTTACTCTTCCTCATTTTAATGAGGGTGCTTGGGCTTTTTTTCCCAACTCTTTTGTTCATGTGCCACCTCAGCAGTATCCCCTAATGGGTGATAGGTTCATAAGTTATGTAGACCTACTAGTATTTCTTGCCTAAATTGCATAAGCTCCACCCATGTTACTATTTCATTACTTTGTCGATTAGCAGTATTGGAGGTACTTGGAATCTTTCGACTCCACCGTTGGTGGGATTCAAGATTGTACTAGACATAGATCCAATACTAGTGTTACTCGGAATAGTTCTGACTCCACGTTTACAGCGGGATCCAAGATTGTATTGGGCGTAGGTCCTACACTAGTGTTATTAGGAATATACCACGAAGGTCTTAAGATCGTGTTGGTAAACATACCTTCATTGGCCAGAGGTCCTTCAACTGTCGGAGGTCCTTCATCGGCCTGAGGTCCTCCATCGGCCAGAGGTCCCTCGATGTCTGGAGTTTCGTTGGTTCTAGACCCGTTGGGATGGGATCCACCACAATACCCGAGGTAGAGAAGCCATGACTTTTCGTCCAGTTCCCACAGACGACACCAATGTAAAAATATTGGATTTACCTTTATATAGATGATGCCTTTGGGAGGGTCCTTGTGCTCATAGGACTTGTAAGGATCAGTAGAGACTGGGACCTGGAGAGAATAGGACCTAGGAAGGTTGCCTGTAGGACCTGAAAAGACTAACAAAGAGTAGGACCCGGGGAGGTCTAGGGTTTGTGACCCCGGTTGACACTCCGATGCCTAAGTCAGAGAGAGGATTTTGTAGAGAGAGGAGGCAAGAGAGAGAGTAAGAATTTAGATGAATGAGCAAGGTACCTTGAGATGTTGTATAGAAGGTCTATTTATAGAAAAATTCAGCCCCTTGGTGGTCCAAGCTGGACTTGGACATAATTCCTTACCTTGGACCTAAGACTTGGTACTCCAAGCTAGACTTGGTCATATGAACCTTAGCCTTGGAGGTCTTGGGCGGGCTTGGACTTAAGGTTTCTCCCTGGACCTTAGCCTTGGTAGTCTAGGATGGGCTTGGACCTAAGACTTGATCTTGTTGTTGGGCTAAGGGTGAAATTCCAAATGTTATCAGAATGAGCACCGAAAAGGTAGGTGCACCTTTTTGATATAGTTAGTACCCATCAAACCGTTTAAGCTATTCTCGATTGTACAGTCCCATACCTGTACAACCTCGAAATTACTTTATTTGAGCTGTTATTAATTATACAGTCCCATACCTGTATAATTACAAAATTGCCCCAACTGTGCAGCCCCATCCCTATCTAGTCTCAGGATCTCTCCTATTCCGATGTGGATTCGGTTCATTCGTATGCCCTTCCGTCTAGAAGCCGCTCTTTGTCCATGCTCATCCCGGCACCGGCGTACACTTCCCGCCCTCAGAGACCCCGGATGCCACACTAGACCTTCTTCTTGTTTGTCTTATCTTTCTTTTGTGTGGGTGCAAGTAAAACTAATGGAAGAAAGATTAAGAAGATAAACAGTAACGATAATAGACATCGTTTCGATTTGGCCAAAAACTCGTGTGAGGGGATTTAAAAACTCAACATCAAAATGGTGGTTGTTGAGTATTGAATTAAAGAGGGTTTTTTGGTACAGTGGGTACCCGAACTTTGCACTTTGCATCAGTCGTGTATCCAAAACTTTTTTTAAGTCATTTATATACCCGGGCATTTCTTGGGCAAGTCAGTCATGGGTATAGTGCCGGTTATGTGCTAAGGTGGATGCTGCCCCAAATTGGGCTACTGCCCGTTGCTCAAAACAGCGTCATTTCATGTCACATGGCAAGAACGTGGGCTTCACTTACCGTCCCAGTCACTAACCCTGTTTCTCGCCCGGATCTACCTGGAAGAGGTTCAACCCTACCCAAAAACCGTTTCATATAAAAACCTAAATTTTTAATTCTTTTTCTTTTGTTGTTCTATTTCTGTTTCTCTTTAAAACTTTGTAATTTTCTTTTTAAAAGGATATAGATAAACCCTCCTAAATCAAAATAAGAAAACATAAATTATTCATTAATCCTACTTTTCCTCATAACACACTAGTTTAATCTCTCTTAATATTTTTCTTTTAACATTTTTTTATAAAAACAAAATTGAGGCATAGTTTTTGCAACATATCGAATGGGGGCGCAACTTTTGCAACCATATCACATTCGAAAATTTTTATTTTTTCTTCTTTTTGTGATATTGGATGTGTTCGGAATTTTTTTCTTTTCTATTTTGAAAATAGTTTTCAAAAATTAGATTTAAAAAATATTTTCGGAGAAGATTGTTGGGAAAACTCGGGTAATTTCCCCACTACAACAAACTAGTAAATTGAACTGATTCGATAATTCCCAAGAAAGATGGCCTAGCCTATCTCCTTAGACAGAATTATCATTCCAAGATAAATCCCCAGAAAAGACTGGAGGAACAGTGGTTCACTTAAAACCCAGCCTCCTAGACAGGACTCACTTGCACAGTATTATAATTCACAACCCATACCCGACAAAGGCGGCTTAGCCGGCCAACAAATAGAACAAGGCGGCTTTGCTGGCCAAGAAAGAAATAAGGCGGCTTAGCCGGCCAACAAAGAGATAAGGCGGCTTAGCCTGCCAATGTTGAATACTAAACAAATAAGCAAATGCGGAAATTAAAGGCGGAATAATAAAAGAAATAACACACTCAAAAATTGATAACGGAGTTCGACCAATTTTGCCTACGTCTCCGGAGCACCACTAGAAAAGGGCCTGCTCTTTTTACTAGGAGAAGAGTATTTAGTACAATTGTTAGGATACACTTATACTCTAATGTTTGGGATGACTTTCTAAGGCAAGGGGGAGTTCTATTTATAGCAAAACAAAAACCCCCAAGCTCAAACTCCACGATGTGGGATTCAAAAATAGCAACACTATTCCAACAAATCTCCACCTTGTTGCTATTAAAATCCCACCAAGTACTAATCTACTCAACCAAACAAAGAACAACCTTCATAGTGCTTCCAACTTGTGCCAACTGGCACCAACTCAAAAGTGTAGGATATTGACCAAGTCTAAACAATGTTCAAACTTGGCCCTTGTTACCACCTTGGTCATCATATCTGCAAGATTCTCTATAGTCAAAATCTTCTGGAGAAGTATCTCTTCTTCTTCAAGAATCTCCCTCACAAAATGATAGCGAACATCGATATGCTTCATCCGTGCATGAAAGACTTGATTCTTTGCTAAATGAATAGCACTCTGACTGTCAGAATATACTACAAGTTGTTTCTGACCAACTCCCAAGTCTTTTAGCAACCCATGAAGCCAAATCGCCTCCTTTGCAGCCTCTGTAATTGCCATATACTCTACCTCTGTAGTAGACAAAGCCACCGTTGACTGTAAAGTGGACTTCCAACTAACCGGGGCTTTTGCTAAAGTGAACAAATAGCCCGTCGTCGATCTTCGCTTATCCAAATCTCCTGCATAGTCAAAATCACAATATCCAACCACTCCTTGACCAAGTGATTCATCCTTCTCAAACATTAAGCCAACGTCTACGGTTTCTTTGATATACCGAAGAATCCATTTCACAGCTTGCCAATGACCTCTGCCGGGATCATGCATGTATCTGCTTACAACACTAACAGCTTGTGAAATATCCGGTCTCGTACACACCATTGCATACATCAAGCTTCCGGCTACATTGGCATAAGGAACTTTTGCCATGTACTCTCGTTCTTCATCTGTCTGCGGAGACAACTGACTGCTAAACTTCAAAAGAGGAGCAAGCGAAGTACCTACAGGTTTTGACCCTTTATTCATGCCAAAACGTTGTAGTACTTACTTTAAATACTTTTTTTGTGTCAGCCAAAGCTTGCCTCCCTCTCTGTCTCTGCTTATCTCCATGCCGAGAATCTTCTTGGCTTCTCCCAAATCCTTCATCTCGAACTCTCTACTCAACTGAGCCTTCAACTTGTCAATTTCAACTTGGCTCTTTGCAGCTATCAATATATCATCAACATATAAGAGTAGGTAGATGTAGGACCCGTCTTGAAGTCTGCTCAAATACACACAATGGTCGTATTTACTCCTTGTGTACTTCTGATCCAATATGAACTTATCAAATCGTTTGTACCACTGCCTTGGAGATTGCTTCAATCCGTACAACGACTTATCTAGTTTGCATACCCAATTCTTTTTACCAGCAGTTTTGTATCCATCTGGCTAAGTCATATAGATTTCCTCCTACATGTCACCGTGTAAGAACGCGGTCTTCACATCAAGTTGAGCTAGCTCCAAATTCAACTGTGCTACAATGGCCAACAGAATTCTAATGGAGGAATTTCACAACTGGAGAAAATACTTCATTATTGTCAATTCCTTCCTTCTGAGCGTAGCCTTTAGCCACCAATCTTGCCTTGTAGCGAACATTACTCTTGTCAGGAAATCCTTCTTTCTTAGCAAATACCCATTTGCATCCAATTGCCTTCTTTCCTTTTGGTAGTTGTGTCAACTTCCATATTTTGTTCTTCTGAAGAGATTTCATCTCCTCCTCCATTGCCTCTTTCCAACTGCTACTTTCAGAACTCCGAATGGCTTCTGAAAAAGTGGAAGGAACATCATCAACGACTGAAAGTGCATAGGCCACCATTTCAATGAGACGTTTTGGTTTTCTCCTTTCTCGTCTTGGTCTACTTGTGGCAATTAACTCGAACTGTTGCGTAGGTTCTTGGGTCGAAACTTCTTCTTCATCTGACTCTTCCTCTGTCAATGGAGAGTCACCATTGGTGCTCTTAGCTGGGATCACTATACTAGGCTCAAACTCCACCTGCTTTGATACACACTCCACCTGTTGTGAAGTACCACCAGCTTCTTCTGGATTTACCTTAGTCAACATGGCAGATTCATCAAAGGTAACATCCCTGCTGATAATAGTCTTCTTTGCCTCTAGACACCAAAGACGGTATCCCTTCACTCCAGCATTAAGACCCATAAACAGAGCCTTCTTTGCTCGTGGATCTAACTTTGATTCACTTATATGGCAGTATGCAGTGGAACCAAACACACACAAAGAATCATAATCTGTAGCAGGTTTTCCAGACCATGCCTCCAAAGGAGTCTTGCCACCTAAAATAGAGTGTGGCAAACGATTAACAAGATGTTGAGCATATGTCACAGCCTCAGCCCAAAAATTTCTGCCTAGCCCAGCATTAGACAGCATACAACGAACTTTCTCCAGCAATGTCTTGTTCATATGCTCTGACACTCCGTTCTGCGGTGGTGTTTTTCTGACTGTGAAGTGCCGAACTATGCCACAATCTTGGCATATCTTCAAAAAAGGATCACTCGTATATTCTCCACCATTGTCTGTTTGGAGAACTTTAATCTTTCTTCCTGTCTGATTCTCAATCTGAGTTTTCCATTTAAGGAAAATCCCAAATACTTCATCCTTCTTCTTCATCATAAACACCCACACTCTTCTGGAAAAATCATCAACAAAGGTGACAAAATAGTGCCTACCTCCAAGAGATGGAGTCTTGGAAGGTCCCCACACATCTGAATGCACATAGTCCAAAATCTCCTTGGTATCATGGATAGCAGTGCCAAACTTCACTCTTCGTTGCTTTCCCAGAACACAATACTCAAAAAATTCCAATTTGCAAGTCTTCGTACCTTTCAACAATCCCTGCTTGGCAAGAATCTGCAAGGATTTTTCACCAGCATGTCCCAAACGTATATGCCACAGCTTCATTGCCTCTACATCTTTCTTGCTTCCAGAAGTTATTGCTGCAACTGCCCCAATTACTGTACTACCTTGGTAGTAATACAGATTATTCTTCCTCATACCTTTTAACATCACCAATGCTCCTGATGTTGCTTTAAGAATTTCATCTCGGATAGTGACAACTAGGCCTTTTGATTCTAATCCCCCCAAAGAAATGAGATTCTTCTTCAACTCTGGAACATATCGAACGTCTCTCAAAATTCTGGTGGATCCATCATGACTTTTCAGCTTGATTGAACCTACCCTGACTGTTTTACATAGATTGTCATTGCCCATGAAAACAACCCCACCATTGAGCTCTTCAAGGTCAAAGAACCATTCCCGAATGGGGCACATATGGTAGGTGCAACCAGAATCCAAAATCCACTCATCAACGTGTGATGTTGAAGGTGAAGCAACTAAAGAAGTGTCTGACTATGCATCACTCTTGCATTCTGCAACATTAGCATCTTGTGGAGTCTTTCCCTTCTTTTTCAACTTCTGACAGTCTTTCTTCCAATGCCCTTTCTCATGACAAAAGGCACACTCATCTTTGACAACTCTGCTTCTCGACTTGGATCTTCCTCTTCTCCCCTTTGACTGGCTTTGCTGTCGTCCTCTAGCCACTAAAGCATCATCTGCTGCAGTTGCTTTGCTCTTCATTTTGTCCTGCTGTCTCAACTCATGACTGTACAAAGCCGAACATACAGCCTCTAAGGATACATTCTCCTTCCCATGAAGTAGCGTAGTCTCCAGGTGCTCGAATTCAGCGGGAAGAGATGATAACAGCATCAAAGCCAAGTCTTTGTCTTCAAATATAACATCCAAATTGAACAGGTCTGCTACTAACTTATTAAGCAAAGTGATGTGTTCATTCATCGTAGAACCTGATCGATACTCGAACCGGAATAGTCTCTTCTTCATTAGAAGCTTATTCTGACCACTCTTCTTCAAGAAAGTGTCTTCCAATACCTTCCACAGTTTGTGTGCAGAAACTTCATTTTTGAAAGCATATTTCTGCTCCCTGGACAAGCACGATCGAATTGTTCCGCATGCCAACTTGTTTACGTCGACCCACTCCTTATCACTGATATCGTCAGGTTTTTCTTCTTCAAAAGCAACATCAAGTCCCTGCTGGAATAGCGAGTCAAGAACCTCACACTGCCACATGCCAAAATGACCGGTACCATCAAATATCTCCACAGCAACCTTCGAACTAGATACTGGGATCCTGGACCATCTTGATGTGGAAGCCATCTCTCCTGACTGTGTACCTGATGTAGCCTGTTTTGAACCTGCTTCTGCCATTGCAAAATCAAAAGATAGTATTAAATAATTTCAAATAGCCCAAAGGACGAACCTTCGGCTTCGCTACCATTTGTTGGGAAAACTCGGGTAATTTCCCCACTACAACAAACTAGTGAATTGAACTGATTCGATAATTCCCAGGAAAGATGGCCTAGCCTATCTCCATAGACAGAATTATCATTCCAAGATAAATCCCCAGGAAAGACTGGAGGAACAGTGGTTCACTTAAAACCCAGCCTCCTAGACAGAACTCGCTTGCACAGTGTTATAATTCACAACCTATACCCGACAAAGGCGGCTTAGCCGGCCAACAAATAGAACAAGGCGGCTTTGCCGGCCAAGAAAAAAATAAGGCGGCTTAGCCGGCCAACAAAGAGATAAGGCGGCTTAGCCTGCCAATGTTGAATACTAAACAAATAAGCAAATGCAGAAATTAAAGGCGGAATAATAAAAGAAAGAGCACACTCAAAAATTGATAACGGAGTTCGGCCAATTTTGCCTACGTCTCCGGAGCACCACAAGAAAAGGGCCTGCTCTTTTTACTAGGAGAAGAGTATTTAGTACAATTGTTAGGATACAATTATACTCTAATGTTTGGGATGACTTTCTAAGGCAAGGGGGGAGTTCTATTTATAGCAAAACAAAACCCCCCAAGCTCAAACTCCACGATGTGGGATTCAAAAATAGCAACACTATTCCAACAAAGATAAGTCGTCTAAACTTATTTCGGTAATTACAATTGTTTTTTGTTTGGCATGTTAGTAATATGCCCAAAAGCCAATCATGGATGTTTATTTATAGTCATGTACATAAACTTTAAGGTTATTCCAATAAGTATCGTTTATGAGATAAACGCTTGCACAACCCTAGAATATTTCATATTCTTAAATGTCCCTAGTCGATTATTATTATGGATGGGTTGTAATAATAAATCAAGACTAGCGTATGTTGAGAATTTATATGTGATATGAATTCTACATACGGGTACAAGTTGGAGAACTTGTGGACTAGACCGACCCACATAAGAACCCTACATGGAACGTTATATGTATGTCATTAGTGGTTCTTATAGATGTGATTGTCCTCCGACCTGAGATCGTCAAGGTATCCAACATATGAATCATGTACTTTGATATTATTCCTAGTCACCCGTAACTGGGTGGACATAAGGGTAATCATTGGGTATGTGCCGAGTATGTAGTGGGATTTGATTGATCAACAGGGGATACGTCCAACCCATATAACAGGTATATTATCGGATGGTTTCTTGATAGAGTTGAACTGTAAATGCACGGCCGTGCTCGGATTATGATATGTTGATATTATTGGTATCCACTTTACACAGTTAACTCGAGGATCAAGAAACCGAGATTAAACATATACGAGATTGACATATTCCATATCTCGGTTTAATCTTGATAATGGAACGAAGGGACGATGACATACTTACCAGGCATAGAGAATCAGTACTGATCTTGTCGTTCGGGTAGCAATGATGTGTTGCTAGACGCCGCTCTTTGCTTATAATTGTAAAATGGGATTTTACAATTATTTCCGGATGTTACAAGTGCCTACAGGGTCACACACATAGAACCGATGATTCGGGCAGGTGGTTGAACCATGGTTGGACCATGGTTGAACCTGGTGTGGTTGGACCGCAGTTGGACCGTGGTTAGACCGTGGTTGGACCAGGTCATTTTGGTTCAGTAATTATCTGAATTATTGAGCCAAAGATAGTGCTGTGATGTGTTTATTAGTGGTTAAGCATTAGTGGTAGACAATTGATTATGAATGTCACTATCAAGCTACTTTTGGACCATGGTGTTTGCCATTAATCCAATTAACTAATGCTATGTGTGTGTTAGTGTGTGTTGAGTGTGGTGATCAGATTTTTCAGATTGAGAGAGTCTCATTAGCTGCACATAACGTTGACACACACTAAGGCTTAAGAAAGTCTTAAGTTTCATACACACTCTTCTTCTTCTTTGAGAAAGAAGAAAGAACACCAAAAAAACAACAAGCCTTTGATGAGTGGAGTGAGTGATCAGATCATCTTCTTCCTTTCCTTCCTTTCTGAGTTCTTGAGAGGGTCTTGAGAGCTCTTGAGAGTTTCAGCACATACACTTCTTCTTTGAGAAAGAAAGAAGTATAAACACCACAATCATAGCTCCCGAAATTTCTGTTGCTAGCACATCAGTCCGGGAGTGCTCGGAAGTTGGGTCGTGTGACGACACCACCTTGATCACGGTTCGTGTGGATACCGTAGAGGGGCGAGGCCTTTGTCTGGCTCTAACTGATTCGTTCCAGCCTTTGTCTTGGTATAGATGATTCGATTCCAGCAGTTGGGTGAAAGATCTCAACCGAACAAGGTACGAACTTTTGTTATACGGTTTATATGTTTCACATGTGGTTCATGGTTAGTTTTCGTGCTTCCGCTGCATGATTGATGTTGTATATGAGTGTCATATTGCTTACGGAAACTTACAATGGTAGCGGAGCCTTCTTGTGAAGCTCTAAACCGTATAAATGATGCATATGTGATATGATCATCTAAGCATGTGTAGGAATCATTTTGTGTATTTGATATACTAAGTGATTTTGAACATGATGTGGTTGTGTGTTGTCAAATGATATGCTGAGTTTGTTTAGGTATATGTGATTTGCCATGCAAATATACGCATATGTTTGATATGTGTTTGTAGATATACATGATATGTTTTATGTGATAGAGCATGATCATGTCATATTGCATTCAATTATGTATATGTGATATACATGTTGTTGGTGTTGATTTGTCAAAAGAGTTTTGACAACAAGCACTTGATTGGTATGAGATATCAATCAAGATGTTTATGGCAGTAGTTCGAAGAGTTCGACTAAGAAAAACCGAGTGTCGGTTTGTGTTTCGAACGATTGTCGTTCAAGCAATGTTTGGCCAAAACATCGATGTTGGTGTGACCAACATCGATGTTGGCATGAAGATTGGCCTTGGCCGAATCTCCAAAACATCGATGTTGTGTGGTCAAACATCGATGTTTTTCATGCAGACACTCAACAACATCGATGTTTAAATGTTAAACATCGATGTTATTTGAGCTC
>JAKUCV010000520.1:0-18587 GCA_028386065.3 Turnera subulata | reverse complement strand
GGACTTAACTAGGTTATCTTAATAGGATTAAGGACCTAGAGGCAAGGGTTGAGCAATGTCTATAAGATAGACTTGGACAAGGTGTTGTTCACTCAACTATCCAAGAGTTACATAGAGATGTAATTGACAAAGAGTTGTCTACCTAAATAGCTATGATATAAGTTTATCAGCCAAAGCTGACTTATGTTGTAGTAAAATATGGATCTTGGCCTACTTATATAATTTTCTTGATTTATGTAGTAGGAGTACATTTAATAGAATTCCTTATTAAATGTTTTGTATGCATGACTATTATTTGTGTGAGTTGATCATTGTTGTAGAATTACCATGGCACAAAACACTAGCACTTTATTTTTGCGATTGGTCCTTGACTAGGACAAGCTAAATAGGAATAGTTTCCTAGAGTGACATCACCTTTTGAGGATGGTCCTCAAGCAAGAAAAGAACTTGTATGTCCCTGAAGGGCCTGTTCTTAATGAACCGGGGCCTAATGCTCTTAGGGCAGAATGAGATGCTTATAAGAAGCATGTTTATGATACATTGGATGTTGCATGCCTTATGCTAATTGCCATGGACTCTGAGCTTCAGAAGCAAGATGAGGACATGTGGGCGTTCGATATGATCGAACACCTGAAAATTCTCTAAGGATAGCAAGCAAGGCATGGGAGGTACGAGACCTCTAAAGCATTGTTCCAATGCAAAATGGCTGAGTTATCACCCGTTAGACCTCATGTGCTCAAGATGTTTAGATACATAGAGAGCCTTGAGGGTCTTGGTTTCCTTGGTGAAGGAAAGGGTAAAGCAAAGTTTGAGAAGAAGAAGGAATGTACCAAAAGTTTTGGTGCATATGCATCTTCTTATTCTCATGTGCTGAAACCCAAGGGTGGTGTTGCAAAGGTAGGAAATTGTTTCCGTTGCAACAAACCAGGCCATTAGAAATGCAACTGCCCTGTTTACCTTGAAGAGGTAAAGAAGCAGAAGGGAAGTGAGACTTCCGCTTCAGGTATTTTGTTATAGAGGCTAATATCTCTACCTCTGCATCATGGGTATTAGATACCAGATGTGGTTCTCACATTTATGAAATGTGAAGGAACAGAGAAAGAGTGAGAGATTGGCTAAGGATGAGATAGACCTACGCATCGGAATTGTAGCAAGAGTTGCAACATTACCCGTAGAGACTTACTATCTATCCTTACCTAGTATTTTGGTTTAGAACTAGACCATTGTTATTATGTACCTACCATAAGCAGGAATTTGATTTCTGTGTCTTGTTTGGACAAGAAAGGTTTTTCATTGTTAATAAAGAACAATTGTTGTTCTATTTATTTCAATGAAATTGATTATGGTAGTGCATTTTTGAGCGATGGTTTGCATGTTCTAAAACTAGAAATGCCTGTCTATAACGTTAATACGGAAAAGGTTAGAATGAAGTGCAGAATCAACTCGGAAAGGTATTAAGATGTTTCGATCAGATCGAGGCGGTGAATACTTAGACCGAGAGCTTCTTGATCATCTAAAGGGTTGTGGTATAGTATCACAACTTACTCCACCGGATACGCCTCCATGAAATGTTGTATCCGAAAGGAGGAACGGAACCTTGTTGGACTTGGTTCGTTCTATGATGAGTCAAGCTAACCTTTCTTCTTCCTTTTGGGGACATGTATTATTGAGTGCTGTATTTACACTTAACCGTGTTCCATCTATATCGGTCAAAAGACACCATATGAGATATGGACTGGGAAGCGTCCCAACTTGTCTTTTATGAGGGTTTAGGGTTGTCATGCTTACGTGAGACGTGAAGCATCGGATAAACTCGACCCTAAATCCGACAAGTGCCTTTTGTATGATACCTTAAAGGTATTATTTCTATAATCCCATAGAGCACAAAGTGTTTGTGGCTCAGACTGCTGTTTTCTAGAAAGAGTGTTTATTTCTAGAAAAATCAGTGGGAGGATAATAGAACTCGAAGAAATTCGAGATAAAGAGGCTGAGATGGAACAAAGGACAGGATCCGCAAGTTGTTGTGGATGAGAATCCTGTACCTAAAACACATGGACCGCGTAGGTCGGATAGGACTCGGTATGAGCTTGAGAAATATGGATTTCTCATAACTCATATTGGAGATGTGATGCTCATAAGTCAGGATGAGCTCACTTCCTATCAGCTGATCATTACGGGTCTAGACTCCAAGAAGTGGCTAGAAGCCATGAATTCGGAAATGGAATCCATGTATGAGAACAAGGTATGGACCTTGGTTGATCCACCTGAAAGGGTAAAACCTGTAGGGTGCGAATGTGTCTTTGTGAAAGATTGACATGGATGGTAATGTGATTACCTTTTTAAAGGCGATTGGTTGCGAAAGGTTTCAAGCTAGTTCATGGTATTGACTATGATGAAACCTTCACACCAGTCGCCATAGTTAAATCTATCCGAATTCTATTGGCTATAGCTGGATGCCATGACTATGAGATATGGTATGCAAGTTGCAAATGTCCATTTATGGACTAAAGCAAGCTTCTAGGAGTTGGAATCTTCGTTTTAATGATGTAATCAAAGAGTTTGGTTTCATTAAAAGTGAAGATGATTCATGTGTTTACAAGAAGGTTAGTGGGAGCACTATTGTTTTCTTGTTGTTGTATGTTGACGACATCCTACTTATTGGGAATGACACTCCGACACTAAAGTCTGTAAAGACTTGGTTAGGAAAGAATTTCTCAATGAAGGACTTAGGAGGAGCTGCCTAAGTGTTAGGCATAAAGATCTATAGAGATAGATCCAAAAGGCTTCTCGGGCTAAGTCAGAGTACATATATTGACAAGGTGCTAAAGAGGTTTAGCATGCAAAGATACCAAGAACGGTTTCTTGCCCATGTCACATGGCTTAGCTCTCTCAAAGAATCTGTATCCTAGTATGACTAAGGAGAGAGAGCGGATGGGTTAGATTCCTTATGCGTTTGCAATAGGATCTATCATGTATGCCATGCAATGTACTTGGCCGGATGTCACTTATGCTTTTGAGTGTCACAAGCAGATGCCAATCTGATCTCGGTGAAAGTCACTGGATAACGATTAAATATCCTTAAGTACTTGAGAAGCACTAAGGATGCATTCCTGGTTTACGGAAGCGTTGATGGGCTTGTTGTAAAGTGTTACAAAGATGCCAGCTTCCAAACTGACAAGGATGATTTTAGATCGCAATAAGGATATGTGTTTTGTCTTGGAGGTGGTACTGTGAGCTGGATGAGTTCCAAGCAAGAACAGCCACCGACTCTACAACTAAGGCTATGTATAGTTCCTTCTGGGAACAATGTAGCAGATACATTGTCTAATCTTCTCATGCAACTGAAGCATGATGGTCATGCTAGATCCACATGTATAAGATACATGGATGATTGGCTTTAGTGCAAGTGGGAGATTGTTAGTAATATGCCCAAAAGCCAATCATGGATGTTTATTTATAGTCATGTACATACACTTTAAGGTTATTCCAATAAGTATCGTTTATGAGATAAACGCTTGCACATACTTATAACCCTAGTATATATATATATTTGATATGTATATTCTTAAATGTCCCTAGTCGGTTATTATTACGGATGGGTTGTAATAATAAGTTAAGACTAGCGTATGTTGAGAATTTATATGTGATATGAATTCTACATACGGGTACAAGTTGGAGAACTTGTGGACTGGACCGACCCACATAAGAACACTACATGGAACGTTATATGTATGTCATTAGTGGTTCTTATAGATGTGATTGTCCTCCGACCTGAGATCGTCAAGGTATCCAACATATGAATCATGTACTTTGATATTATTCCTAGTCACCCGTAACTGGGTGGACATAAGGGTAATCATTGGGTATGTGCCGAGTATGTAGTGGGTTTTGATTGATCAAGAGGGGATTCGTCCAACCCATATAACGGGTATATTATCGGATGGTTTCTTGATAGAGTTGAGCTGTAAATGCACGGCCGTGCTCGGATTATGATATGTTGATATCATTGGTATCCGTTTTACACAGTTAACTCGAGGATCAAGAAACCGAGATTAAACATATACGAGATTGACATATTCCATGTCTCGGTTTAATCTTGATAATGGAACGAAGGGACGATGACATACTTACGAGGCATAGAGAATCAGTACTGATCTTGTCGTTCGGGTAGCAATGATGTGTTGCTAGACGCCGCTCTTTGCTTATAATTGTAAAATGGGATTTTACAATTATTGCCGGATGTTACAAGTGCCTACAGGGTCACACACATAGAACCGATGATTCGGGCAGGTGGTTGAACCATGGTTGAACCTGGTGTGGTTGGACCGCGGTTGGACCGTGTTTAGACCGTGGTTGGACCGTGGTTAGACCGTGGTTGGACCAGGTCGTTTTGGTTCAGTAATTATCTGAATTATTGAGCCAAAGATAGTGCTGTGATGTGTTTATTAGTGGTTAAGCATTAGTGGTAGACAATTGATTGTGAATGTCACTATCAAACTACTTTTGGACCATGGTGTTTGCTATTAATCCAATTAACTAATGCTATGTGTGTGTTAGTGTGTGTTGAGTGTGGTGATCAGATTTTTCAGATTGAGAGAGTCTCATTAGCTGCACATAACGTTGACACACACTAGAGGCTTAAGAAAGTCTTAAGTTTCATACACACTCTTCTTCTTCTTTGAGAAAGAAGAAAGAACACCAAAAAAAACAACAAGCCTTTGATGAGTGGAGTGAGTGATCAGATCATCTTCTTCCTTTCCTTCCTTTCTGAGTTCTTGAGAGGGTCTTGAGAGCTCTTGAGAGTTTCAGCACATACACTTCTTCTTTGAGAAAGAAAGAAGTATAAACACCACAATCATAGCTTCCGAAATTTCTGTTGCTAGCACATCAGTCCGGGAGTGCTCGGAAGTTGGGTCGTGTGACGACACCACCTTGATCACGGTTCGTGTGGATACCATAGAGGGGCGAGGCCTTTGTTTGGCTCTAACTGATTCGTTCCAGCCTTTGTCTTGGTATAGATGATTCGGTTCCAGCAGTTGGGTGAAAGATCTCAACCGAACAAGGTACGAAATTTTGTTATACGGTTTATATGTTTCACATGTGGTTCTTGGTTAGTTTCCGTGCTTCCGCTGCATGATTGATGTTGTATATGAGTGTCATATTGCTTACGGAAACTTACATGGCACACGTTATTCATTGCCTAAATATCCTTCTTCTTCTGGATCTTTCTTCTTCCACCCACCTATTCTTTCTCCTCAGACTAAGATTGCAAAAAAATAATAATTATTTGTTTGATAATGAAATTCAACAACTAATTTGAATGTAAGGAGAGCTAAGAGTTGGTTTTGCAGGTGATCGACAACAAAAGGCGTTGGCAGCCGCTTGACACCACCAACTCCAGCGAAGGTGAGGTCTGCTTCCAGCTTGAAGTCCCACTGACAGACAAAGTCCGGAAACCCCCCTTCTCCAGTTCATAAACACTAGTTGGATTTTAATTTCAAAGATGTGGCAAAAGGAGGTTCTCAATTTGCCCAAGATTTGCCCATGTACGGTGGTGGATTAGATGTGGATTTGGGTGGTGTGGTGCTGGTGGGTGGATAATGGGTTTTGGATACTTTGTGTGTAAGGTGGGGGTTGGGGGTGTATAGATACTTTGTGTCTAAGATGTTGGGAGTGCGTAGATGGTTGGTGGTGGTGGTGGTAGTTGTCGTCGTAGTAGTGGTGGGTGGATTATTTTTATTTTTATTTTATTTTTTATCTGAATGATGTATTAAAACCACGAAATTATATCATGATATAACTGCAAAAGTTACGCCCCAATCTATCTGCTGCAAAAATTACTCCTCAATTTTTTTGTTTTTTTTTTATGAAAAATTGTTAAAGAAAATATTAAGAGAGATTAGGGAATGGATTAAAAGGAAAAGTAAGATTAATGGATGATTGTGTTTTTTTATTATTATTTTGATTTGGTAGGGTATTTCTATCTCCTTTTATAAAGAAAATTATAAAATTTTAAAGAGAAAAAAAATACAACACAAAAGAAAAAAACTGTAAATTTAGGTTTTTAAATGAAACGGTTTTTTGGGTAGGGTTGAACCTCTACCACGTAGAACCGGGCAGGAAACCAGGTTAGTGACTGAGACAGTAAGTGAGGCCCATGTTCTTTCCATGTGGACATGAAACGACGTCGTTTTGAGGAACGGACAGTAGCCTAATTTGGGGCAGCGTCCACCTCAGCACATATCCGGCCCGAGACCCATGACTGACCCGACTCGACCTGGCCCTATACCATGTGATAGGATATGTCGAATATATGCATATATTCTGTAATCAATATACCAGATATGATTTGCATATATTGTGTAGTTAATATTGTGTATCTAGAGTTAAGGTTACTGAGGGTATTCTTGCCATTGTATAGCATAGCTATTGTGTATAAATAGGTCTAATGATTATCAATAACAATACACGTTTACCATAGTATTACATGGTAGCGGAGCCAAACCCTAATCCTAGACTTTAGCCGACTTCTTACAAAAAAAAAAACTCTCTCTTCCAAAATCGTCAACATTGTGTCAACGAATTCATCTTCTCCAGCAGCAGCTTCCTCCTCCTCCGGTGATCTTGTGTCGTTGATAAGTCCTTCTCAACCTCCTCATAATCTCTCTTCCCAAATATCCCACTAAACTCACATCAGTCAACTATCTATTATGGCGTGCTCAATTTCTTCCCTTGGTGCGTCGTTGTGGATTTGGACACTTTCTTGACAACTCCCAACCCGCAGCCCCATAGGTGCTTGCTGATGGTCAAGCCAATCCGGCGTACCAACGTTGGATTCAATAGGGTCAGACTGTTTTCGGGTGAATTGCTAATCATGTTTCAAAAAGTATCTTACCTAAAATAGTTAGTGCTGAAACTGCACATGCTGCATGGGAGATTCTTCGTACCATTTATACCAGAGCCTCGAAGCCAAAGATTCAAGATCTCAGACACCAACTGGCCACCCTTACCCACGACACTGAATCCATTGAGATTTATCTCCAATGGGCCAAAACTGTTGCTGATTAGTTTGCTGCACTCCAAAGTCCTATTCCAGATGATGACCTTGTTGAGTACGTCAAGAATGGCTTGGGTCCTACTTAGCGTCCCTTTGTTCTGTTGATTGATGCTACTCACGTTGACTTGGATTTTGATAGCCTTTATGGCATGTTGCTACAAGAGGAATGCTAATTGAATGCTGATGAAGAAAAGTATTTTGTTCCCATTGCCCCAATAGCTCACTTTGGACAGTCTCATTCCGTTCTATTTTTTTGGACAAGGTCACTCTGTTCTCTTCACTAGATAGGGTCACTCTGTTCCCCAATCTATTTTCTTCTCTCGTGGTTGTGGCACTGGTCGTAGTTCCTGAGGCCCCTCTGTCCTCGGTCAGTATCCCGGTACCACCCAATTTGCACCACTAGACTCAACAGGGCGACAATGTTACAACTACGGTGGCTATAGGCATCTCTCTCGGGTCTGTCGTACTCCGAGGACTGGTTCTTTAGGTCGTGGTGTGTGTCGTCCATCCTCCAACTTTACTTCCACCTCCACCAGTGTTGACTCCCCTCAACCTTGGATCATGGACAGTGGCACTATACATCATCTAACCTTTTAACTGGATAACCTTGCCATTTAGTCTAAATACCGTGGTCCTGAGGAAGTTATATTGAGTAATGGTTCTTCTCTCCCAATTTCGTCATGTTGGTTCAGCCACTCTCAATGTTCCTGGTCATTCGTTTACTCTTGATAATTTACTCCATGTTCCCACTGCCACTCATAATCTACTTTCGGTTAGTTCTTTTGTTTCCTCTAATAATGTTTCTGTTGAATTTTTCCCTGACCGTTTTCTTGTAAAGGATTTACAAACGAAGACCGTCCTGTACACTGGGCTGTGTAAGGATGGCCTCTATCAGCTCACGGTGTCTCTTCTAGTGTCTCCGGTTTAGACGCACAGTGCGTCCCTGTCAACGTGGCATGTCCTCTTTGGCCATGCCTCCTATTCAACTATTCGTCATTTAATGTCTTCTGCTAGTCTTGTGTCTTCTGAGTCGTCTAGTCCTTCTCTTTGCCATGCTTGTGTTACTAGTAAAATTCATAAGTTACCTTTCCTTGAGTTAGATTATGTTGCTTCTAGTCCTTTGGATTTAATATGTTCGAATGTTTGGGGCCCTACCCCTATTGAATCTAATGATGGATTTCATTATTATGTTCTCTTTTTTTTATCACTTTAAAAAATATTCTTGGATCTATTTTCTCAAACGTAAATTTGATGTGCATGATATTTTTCACCAATTTCGCCTCCTTGTTGAGCGTTATTTCAGTAGATCCATCAAACAGTGTCAAGCCGACTGGGGTGGTGGATTTCAGGCCCTTGCACCATACCTTCGCCAGTACGGCATCACCCTGTGCACCTCTTGTCCCCACACACCTGAACAGGATGGCAGTGCTGAGCATAAATAGGGTCACATCACTGAAACCGGCTGACTCTTCTATTCCAATCACATGTTCCTGAACTGTTCTGGACTAATGCCTTTGAAACAGCTGTTTTTCTCATCAATCGGCTCCCTTCACCATGCCTTCACCACCTTAGTCCCCATGAGACTCTCTTCCAAAAGCCACCTAAATACAACCTGTTATGGGTATTTGGTTGCCATTGTTATCCATGGTTAAGACCAGATGCCAAGAATACACTCAGCCCTCGCTTTGTTCCCTGTGTCTTCCACAGTTATAGTCGCACTCACAAAGGTTATAAGTGTTATGATTCTTCCTCCAATAAATTCTATATCTCACGCCATGTTGTGTTTGATGAGCAGGATTTTCCTTTTCGGGCGGTTACTGATGTGAGTGCCACTTCTCCTACCACTGTCCCTTCTCCTCTTTTGATCACCCCACCACTAGACATTGCCTCTCCACCACCATGATCTCCTTCCTTGTCCCCGTATCTGGGTCCACTTGCGGCGGCTGCCCTAGTCGAATAGGATGGCACTGTTGATCCTGACACTGCCACTATTCCTACACTTTTGCCAGCTTTTGCACTTGCTACTGCTCCTCCTACTGATACTGCACCCCTGCATACCCAGCCATAACAACAGGTGCAGTGTCCTACCAAGTTCACACACACCATGGTCACACGAACTCGTGTTGGCCATACCATAAAGGCTCCTGAGAAATTAACTTTCTCAGCCCGTGTGTCCCTTGTGGAGCCTACCTGCTATACACGAGCTACTAAATCTCCCGAATGGCGTGCTGCCATGATTGCCGAATACAATGTCCTTCTTACTAATGGAACATGGCGCCTTGTTCTGCCTCAACAGGCTCACAATGTTGTCGACTGCAAGTGGGTTTTCAAGACAAAAACCAATCCTAATGGGTTTGTGGAGCGACACAAAGAGCTTGGTAGCCGATGGCTTTCATCAATGCCCAAGGGTTGATTTTTCTGACACTTTCATCCCTATGGTCTAGCCAACCACCGTTCGCCTCTTGCTTTCTGTTGCGGTTGCCAAGGGTTGGTCTATTCGGCAATTGGATATATCCAATGTATTTCTCCATGGTCGCTTGGATGAAGATGTGTTTATGTCTCAGCCCTCTAGTTTTTTTTTATCCGAACTTTCCCGACCATGTCTGCAAACTTGAGAAGTCAATCCATGGCCTCAAACAAGCTCCTCGCGTTTGGAATCGATGCCTAAAAGATGCTCTTCGTGCTTTTGGTTTTCATGATTCCAAGGCCGACACCTCCTTATTATATAAGTGTACTGCCTCTACTTCTCTTTATTGTCTCGTCTATGTTGATGATATTGTTATCCTTGGCTCTTCAGATGCACAGGTTTGGGAGCTTGTCCGGCAAGCTTGAAGCATATCAAGTGGATGATTCAAAACAGGAATCAACTTTTTGACCTTTTCGAGATTTGGGCAAGCTCCATTATTTTCTTGGCATGGAGGCAACTTGGCAACCTCGTGGCCTGCTTCTCCATCAGTCTAAGTATATTCAGGGCCTGCTGTCCAAGGCTGGTATGATGGGCAGTAGTACGATTTCTTCCCCTATGAGCTCAATAGAGCAGCTCTGTGCCGGCGATAGTGCCCCAGTTTTTTATGATGCTCTTTACCGCAGCATTGTTGGCGGTCTCCAATATCTCACTTTCACTCGCCCCGATATCTCCTACTTCGTCAACAAAGTCTCTCAATACATGCATGCTCCAATAGAGCGACACTGGTCGGCTGTTAAGCGCAATCTGCGCTACCTTCACACTACTCCCTCGGTTAGCTTATTCTTTCCCTAATTCCAATCCTCTTCACTTATATGGATTCTGTGATGCTGACTGGGGAGGGAGTCTGGATCACTACCCGAACCGCAAGTCTACTTCAGGTTTTGGCATCTTCTATGGTACTGCCTTTGTCTCTTGGACTTCTTGGAACCAACGGGCTGTTTCTTGTTCCTCCACTGAGGTCGAGTATCGTTCTCTAGCTACTGCAGCAAGTGAGTTGGTTTGGATCCAACTTCTTCTTCATAAGATTGGTCTATAGAGTCACTCTGTTCCGTTTTTGTGGTGCGATAATCCTAGTGCTACTTATATCACTGCTAACCCGGTATTTCACTCTCGCATGAAGCATATCGAGCTTGACTTTCACTTTGTTCGTGACCTTATGTCCAAGAAGCAACTGCAAGTTCGGTATGTTTCCTCTCATGATTAGGTTGCTGACATTTTCACTAAACCTCTACCCAAGGATCGGTTTCGTCTTCTTCGTGACAAGTTGCACCTGCCCCTAGTACCACTTAAGGGGGAGTGATAGGATATGCAGAATATACGCATATATTCTGTAATCAATATACTAGATATGATTTGCATATATTGTGTAGTTAATACTGTGTATCTAGGGTTAGGGTTACTGAGGCTATTCTTGCCATTGTATAGCATAGCTATTGTGTATAAATAGGGTGATGATTATCAATAATAATACACGTTTACCCGGCCTCATCACATACCCGGCCCGAGACAAACGACTGACCTACCCAACAAAAGTCTGGGTACGTAATTGACTACAAAAAAATTCTGGGTACATGATTGATGCAAAGTGGAAACTTCGGGCACCAACTGTACCAAAAACCTAATTAAAGAGTAGCAAAATATTTTTGGGCTTCTACATACATAAGCCTATAGTAAAAAAGGGTTTTTGGGTTTTACAGTACCCCATCTTTAACGTTTTAGCCAATTTGGGTCACTGACTTTCTGTTTGGCCGGTCATGTACCCTGAGTTTCAACGGGCAGGCCAATCGTGATCCTTCGGTCAGGTACCTGCTGACGTGGCAGGCTGCCCGAATTTGAGGTTTGGGAGGTGCTTCAAAATGACGTCGTCTTGAGCCAAAACGATGCCGTTTTAGAGGGTTGAGTGGACACGTCAGATCCACATGTCTTTGTAGGCTCTGCATGCTGCCAACCCGAATTCTTCACCCAACCGATCCGAAACCCAACCCTTGAAAATCTATCCCAAAACCTGACCCGAACTGGCCAAATTTGTTTTTGTTTAACAAATTATTTATTATTTTATTTCTTTCCTATTTTAAATTTTCTGGATCTTTATCTAAAAAAATATGTAATAAAAGAAAAAAGAGATATATGGATTCAAGACAAAGTCATCCCATTTGTGAATTTATTAATGCTAATCAATACAAAAAAAAAACATGGCTAAAAGGTAATGAAGAGAGGTGGGATCTGGGTGGAGTAGTGTTTGGGCGGTGGCTGGTGGCGATGCAGGAGGGAGAAGGGAAAGGGAGGCAGAGAGAGTTGGTGGTGGAGAGGGAAAAGAATAGCGACGACAGTAGTGATGACCCCTTGCGACTCCTCTGCAGTCGTCGTCGGCTTCTACGTTTGTGGGCGGCGGAGGGGAAGGCCAAGTTGAAGGCAAAAACAGCACGAGTTGGGCTTGAGAATCTCCTCCAGCATCGTCCTGTTCACGAGCCTCTGCTTCATCCATATTGTCACCACCGTAAGCAGAAGAAGATGAGCAGAGTTTAATTGTTGCTTAATTCGGTGACAGAGCAGTCTTTTCCCTCTTTCTCTCCACTTCATTCATTGGATTTACTTAATTGTGTTTCTTTGGTGTGTGGTTGTGGTGCATTTGTGTTTGTTGATGGCGTACTTGGTGGGATTTGGGATGACCGGTGCTGTGTTCTTTCCGGCAGAGTGTTGCAGGTTCCGCTCATGAGCTTTTCGTCTGGGCTTATTGTGCTTGTTGGTGTGTTGATTTGGACTGGTGGAGGTTGCGGTGGTGGAATTGTTTGTGGTGGTGGTGTTGGGCTTGGGGATGGTGGTGGTGGTGTGTGGTGGTGGGGTTGTCAGATTAACACCACTGGTGGGGGTTTGCTGGGAGGTGGCTTTTAGTTGGCTTTTAGTTTTTTTTTTCTTTTTGGGAGGTGGGATTTGATTTGCTTGAATAATGACATTTTTTTCAGGTAAAAATTATTTAGTCAATGATAATACAAAATATAAATTTGGAAAATAAAGTAAAATAATTAAAAAATTATATTAAAAATAAAATATATTTGGAAAATAAAATAAAATAAAACTAATACTATGCGAAGAAAAGAAAAGAAATAATAATATAGGAAAGTAGAATAATTAATTAAATAAAGAAAACTAATATTATGCAAAAAATTATTAAAATAGAAAAATAAAAAATAAAAAATTGAATATCATGTAGAAAAAATATTAAAATATTAAAATAGAATATAGATAAAAAATAAATTTAAAACTAATACTACGCAAAGAAAAAATATAAAAAAATAAAAATAGAATATTTAAATAAATAAAAAAAACTAATATCATGTAAAAAAAAATTTAAAACAGCAAAATAAAATATTAACCTGGAAAATAAAATTAAAAAAACTAATACCATATGAAACGCCCCGACCCATATTTACCGTACACAGTAAACACGAGCCGGAACTGTGACAACCCAACTAGACAAGACCAGCATACAGTGCATAAAACAATAACTCGGGCCCAACGGCCCAAAATGATAAACATCAACAATAATAAATCCGGCCCAATGGCCCAACATTAATAAAAACATGCACAGCGGAAGACTTTAAACAACTCACTAACACTGTATGCGACACATGCAATCTATGGATCCAAGCCCATCCAAGGGGTAACGCAGCAGCCTGTCTGGAATGCACCCAACCTGTACTAAAAGATAACTCATCCTACGGGATGAAAGCCCGCAGGTGAGGGGTGAGTCCGAAGTGCTCACGACAATGGAAAGACGATCAATATGGACACTAAAAATTACTCAAGGTCAACCAAACCAAAAGACCCGACCTAAAAACGGTCCAAGACCAAAAAGACTCAAATAAAATCAATTATCCAATTTTATCTTACCGGGCCCCGTCACGGATAAGCTAGGGTCGTACCAGGTTATCAACCTGTTCCTGGTGCCAGATCAAAAAGAACCCAGGGATAGACATCCCAAAAATAACAAACCGGGATAGACATCCCAAGCATAGACATGCTTATCACACGAACCCAGATCATGGCCACCACAAAACAGTCTCTAACCATCCGGTCGTACCTCTACTTACCACATGAAAATTATATTACCATCATTAAAACAAACCGTAGGGATCGACATCCCTAACCAAAATCCCGAGGATCGACATCCTCATCACAATTCATTATTAATCCATTATTACTTAATCCAAAAGACACTGAAATTCGATACGGGGATAAACATCCCAAAAATACCAAACAAGCACCGGGATAGACATCCCGAGCTAAAACACAACAAAAGCACAGCATCCAACAATGCAACATCACCAAACACAATAACCGAGTAATAAGGCACATATTGAAGGAAATCCATCCTCACCTTGGCCGATTACTCAACTCCGGAACTATGACCGGTCCGACGCCGGCTCCTCGGGAAACTGCCCGATATCCAAACCTATACAATAAATCAACATACACTCACATAAATGCACATATTCGGTATGCAATGATGCCCATACTACGAAATACACCCATCCCGATTCTTATCCTTTATTATTTCCATTTATCGAAAATATTTAACCATACGTATATCCGAATATAATTCGGTACTATACTTTAATTAAAACTCTTTTCAAAATATATTTTCATAAAATAAATATAATTATCCAAAATAATAATTACTATAATTTTCCAGAAAAATTATAGCCTTTTTATAATTTTCAGAAAATATTTATATAGTATTTATCTTTTTCTGAATATATTTAATAATATTTTCCAACATAAAATATATTTACCTTTAATTTCCAAATTACATATTCATATACATATACCATAATCATAATTTTTCAGCCAAAATAATATACAAACTAAATTTCCAGAAATTATTTACATGACTTTTATATATTTTTTTCTAATTAGTAATAGTTTCCCAAAACATAATCCTAATTATTTACCCAAGTAAATATATATATATTAATAAAAATACCTGAGTTAAATAGGCAATATTTTTCTCAAAATAACTATATAATTTTTTTCAAAAATAAATACCAGAATACAGGTAAATACATAAATACATATATATATATATTGTTTTGTTTTTTTTTTTAATTAAAGGCAGAACTGGTCGCACCCGGATCCAGACCCAGGCGCGACCAGGACTGCTTAGCGGGTCGTCTACTCGGATCTGCTTACCTCGATGACGGTGGGCGACGCGAGCTCGAGGGAGAACCAAGCGCGGGGAAGGCGGCAACGAGGCGACTGCAAGGGCTGTGGAAGGCTGGCGTGAAGCGGCACGACGGCGTAGCAGCAGGCGGAGGAAGAGGATCCGCCGGGTCTGCATCGAGTCGACGGCGCGTCACGGCGAGTCTCGCGACGGAAGGCGACTGCGACAGCAGGGGTGCGGTCGCGCCGGTGATAGGAACACCATGGTGGCGGCGGTGGCACGCGACGCGGCGCAGATCGTCGGCGAGTGCACAGTGACCCCTGGGTTGACGATGAACAGTAACCCGTTTTCTTCTTTTTTTCCTTTTTCTTCATTTTCTGCATTTTCCTTCTCTTTTCTTTTCTATTTTTTTTATTTCTTTTTTTTTGTTTTCTGTATTTCTTTTTCTGTATATATTTTCTTCTGTTTTTTTTATTATTTCTCCTCTTTTTTTCTTCCTTTTTTCTCTTTTTTTTCTACTCTTTTTCTTTTTTTTTTTCCTATTTTCTGTTTCCTTTTTTTTTTCTTTTTCTCTCTTTTTTTCTTTTTCCTCTCCTTTTCTCTCCTTTTTTTTTATTCTGCTCTCCCACCGGCTGCGTTCCTCTTCCTTTTTATAAACTGGAAAACACTATTTGGCATGTGAATTACAAATAATGTAATTCGTCTGCATTACGGGCGAATCCGATCCGGACCAGAAAATAACCGACACCTCCTTAGTTATTTTCCGGTGTGATTTTCCGAGAAATTCCAAAACCCAAAAAATACCAACTTAGTTCCGAAAAATTCATGGGAAAATCACGAGCGCGGGAAAACCTTCGGTTTCGAAAAACGACTCCCGATTTACCTTGAATTAATTACCCAAGATTAATTCAGCAGTAAATCACGGTAAATAGACTTTTACAGTCCGGTAAAAATCCAAAATTTTACCCGGGCTGTTACAGACTACCCACCTTAAAAAGAATTTCGTCCCCGAAATTCCGTCTTATCCGTGGGTCCTACCACGATAAGATTCTGGCACACTCTGCCAGGTATCCAACCTCAACATGAGATACCGCTTATACCCTTAAGCGATGTCTCATCCTCTTATAAAAACCAACCCTCATGACTGGCAAACTCACACACAGCCATGGATTCTCCACTGAGATCAAGGACAACCTCAGACTCCGAAAACAACAGCTACATCGGCGGCAAAGCCTTCCCGACAAGCTCTGATGAGGAACCTCCCAAGAAGCGATTCAAGACCAACATCGTCGGCCTGCAGGAGCACATGGTCGTTTCCCCAAAACGACGGAAGAAGCGAGTCCCCAAGAAAACTGAAGATCGCAAGGGCAAGGCGGTAGCTGAGGGCAGCACTCCGCAACAGAAGCTGACGCAACTGAACTTCTCGCTGAAGAAGATCAGCTCGGCGGTGGCGCAAATCGAACTGGCGTGCATGGAGCTGTTCCCGCACATGGAAAATGTCAAAAAATTTTAAAAGATCTAGAGAAGCAAGTAGCTCCGTAGAGAGTACTTCTTCTCCTGCTGTAATCCTTATTATGAAATTAATAAATAAATTTCCTTTTAAATCAAAAATTCTTGTGTTATGAAATCTCTTGTTAAATGGAAAATTAAATATCTCAAGTCAGAATAAAACTTAACAATATAAATATAAAATCAACATAAAGAAATCAAAAATCAAACTCGTTTAACAATACCAACACCAAAAGGAAATTAAAACCAAATATGCTCGTATCGGACGAAAACACCCTCGAACCAAGAAACATGATACGCACAACTAGCGGTGACGTCGGTTCCCTCATAAAAAGACGACCGTTAACTCGCACGGCGATGATCACGAGCACGTCCTGTGTCTCTCGAAGGACACGTTACCCACTTGTCCACAAATTCTACATAAGCCAAAAACGTCAGTCTCGTCTCGCATCTCTCCACGATGTCCGAACAGCTGTAAACGTGTCACACATGCACTCTACTCGAGGTACGGTCCCATCCGTCTAGCCTCAACGGTCACGGATGCAAGTGATAAAAGATGCAAAAAAATATAGTAAAATCATGAGAAGAAAGGACAAGGTAGCCAGAGCGAAAGAAAATCATGAGTTAGGAAAAGCTTGAAAAACTCTGGCATGGGTCCGGAAAAACGCGTAAAGTATCAAAGCATTAAATGAAAGCAACGGTAAAATTCAAAAAGCAAGATCTTGAAAATAAAAAACGGTAATCACGCTCCCCATAAGTGTATAAAAGAAGGAGTGGTGATGTGTAAATCATCAAAAGCATCAAAAGCAAACAAAATGCTGAGGCAAAAGAAAACACAACGATCGTAAAACAAAACCCCACACGTCCAAACAAAATGCCTGCTCCTTCATCCGTCTTCTTCGTCGAAGGTGCCAATCTCGGCAGAAGGAACCGTCTGGCATACAGCATGGTCAACGAACGTGCTGAAGAGCTACCGAACGAGCTCGACAGAATGCCACGACTAGTTTTCGTCGACGAACTCTACTCGTCGCGGTTCTTCGTCACTCCCATGGAAGAGGTGTTCTTCCTAGAGGACCATGGAACACTGAGGACTTCATACTACGGCTCAGCAAACTCCGTGATGTTCTTCATCTCGGATAGGCTTCAAGAGTTCAACCTGGAGTCCACTTGCCAAACTGTGGAGCAAGGCGCTTACTACCAGCTCGCAATGACAGCCCAGAGTATACCCAGAATGACTCGGCTACCTCCAACCTGGCCAAAGGTACGACTACTGGTGTGGAACTGCAGAGGAGTTGCAAGGCATGCTCAGGAATTCTCACGCACCTTGAGGGACTTGAAGAACCAGTACAAGCCCAACATGGTTCTTCTGACGGAGACGCAGTGGCAACCACGAGACGATCACGGTCTGATTCCGCTCCGGTTCCCTCAAGCAAACCGGTTCGAGATTCCTGGCCAGCGCGACAGAGGCGGCATGTGGTTCTCTTGGAGCGACAGAGTCACGGTCAACGTCAACAGCGGCGCAACCAGTTTCCGTGTCAACGTCGTTGCAAACCGTTAATTGTATTTTCTTATTTTTATAAAATATCAAAAATCAATGTAATATTTCCTTTTTATAAAATATCAAGTATCGATGTACTATTTCCCTTAGCAATCAAAATATTAATATTTCCCTTTATATCAAAATATCGGTACTACCAATAATATTTGTATTTTCGCATATTATGGCATCATTTACCTCTTATGTGTATGTTCCGCGACAGCTGGCGTCCCTTAACTGGATCCATAATGCACTTAACTAAATGATATAAAATAATAAATAACTGGAGCGAACTATGCAAACAGGAACAACAGACACACAAAGACTACCCAACAAGACCTAACGCCCGCTCCGCTACCAAACTGAAACGCCCCGACCCGTATTTACCATACACAGTAAACACGAGCCGGAACTGTGACAACCCAACTAGACAAGACCAGCATACAGTGCATAAAACAATAACTCGGGCCCAACGGCCCAAAATGATAAACATCAACAATAATAAATCCGGCCCAATGGCCCAACATTAATAAAAACATGCACAGCGGAAGACTTTAAACAACTCACTAACACTGTATGCGACACATGCAATCTATGGATCCAAGCCCGTCCAAGGGGTAACGCAGCAGCCTGTCTGGAATGCACCCAACCTGTACCAAAAGATAACTCATCCTACGGGATGAAAGCCCGCAGGTGAGGGGTGAGTCCGAAGTGCTCACGACAATGGAAAGACGATCAATATGGACACTAAAAATTACTCAAGGTCAACCAAACCAAAAGACCCGACCTAAAAACGGTCCAAGACCAAAAAGACTCAAATAAAATCAATTATCCAATTTTATCTTACCGGGCCCCG
>JAKUCV010000519.1:0-38005 GCA_028386065.3 Turnera subulata | reverse complement strand
ATTGATCATCTAACTAATTTCTTATTTAATTTGATGGACCATCTAATCCTGATGTTGGTGGCACCAATTTCCACTAAATAAATTGTTTAATGGTTGTAGTTTCTGTCAATGCTTTTGAATTTTTAATGTCAAAAGTAAGAAGACGTAAGCAATGATGGAAGTGAATTGCAATCTCACGCAAAGTGTGGATATTTTGAAGGCCTGAAGTCCCCTAAGCCATGAACTCTTGCCTTCTACTGGTGCTGCAATATCTTAGAGCGTTGTCTTTGGATGCAACCAATATGTTTTTTACTCCATTATCAATTCATTGATCTTCTACTAAGAAAATCCCTTGGTTAATTGGTTAATTACATGGGTACCCGTACGCTACGGTCTTACGTTCCCCCTTACAATAATACATTGATCCCACAGAATTGGCTGGTTTAACTTTTTAACCAAATGGGAATTTATGCATATATATATTGCGGCTAGACTTTGGACCTAGGCACACACAACGTACTCAAATGGACCCTCTTTTTAAGTTTTTTCTATGAACCCATACTAAAAAGGACCTTTGGCACAACATACTAAACCCAAAGAATGGACAGCAGTAAATCAAGAGGGAGGTTTGGCATCCTAGTCTTGTCCTCATCCTAAGTGCTGTTAGGTAGCCCACTTAAGAAAAGTCTTTCCTTGGAAGGAAACAATAACATAAACCATGCCTACATGCCTAATGCTTTTTAGGAGTCTTTGTTGAAATGTTAAGATGGATTCTGAGCCAATGGACACCAGATGCCCGATACTTCGGCTCTAGAAGGGTTTGAAAAAGTCAGCTTCCAAAACACTACCCCATTACAACGAAAAAAAACTATTAATACTATTTGCCACTGCCTCACTATAGAATTTGTCCAATTCAACCATATTATGCTCTTCATTCTTCAAGATGTTGGGTTCCTTCCATTCCAACTAAAAATTCGGACAACATTATCCATCGTGAAAGATTAAGTATGCAAATATTGACAAGATGCACCGGAATTATTGTTTTTTTTTCTGGGGATAATCATTTGCTTCAGCGCAATCACCGCATGGAAATATAGAATCTCACCATATCTTTGTTGGAAGTTGCATGTTGATGAATTAAATTCTAACCAATTAAGGCTTCTCTCTTCTCCTTTAGTGGATTTGAATTTTTTATTTTCTTCATTTTCTATTGACGGTAGCATAATAGATATGCCTCTCGATACTATTGAGTTTCTTAGATGGAATTAACTTCTTGCTTACGCGAAGGTTTCTAGGATGCAACTAAATTCGTATTCCATTTAGTTAAAGGAGTCACATATGCCGCTTCATGTGTGTAAGACTTCCTAATAAAATTATCCAATCTACGCATACCACATGTGTTTGTAAGACTTTCTTAATAGAAAAATCTTAGTAACTTTAGCATTTTTATTCTCAAAAACTAATCTTCCTTAGCACTATTGGAAAAGAATAACTCCACACAGGGGAACTCAATTAGTATAGATTTCTGAATGCCAATAATTATATATAAAAAAATTCATTTTTTAGGAAATAATAAAAATGATTTTGTTATGCTGTTTTTTCTTTTTTAAGTTAAGGAGGAGCATTGTGGGAACGTCTTTACAAATTTGAACCAATTAAATTAATAGGGTACATTTATTTTCAGAGACAAATTAGCAAAAAAAAAATAAAACACCATTTGGTTGTTCCATTCACAAACTACCCCACTTTTGGAGTTCAAAATTTGGACAGATGCAAATGGGCTGGATTGGACTCCTCTTCAGTTGAGGGTAACAGGAGACATCCTGTTAAGTCAATCTCAACCATTAAATTTAATGTAATGGTTCTTAATTATTTTATAAGATAATTTTCAACATTGCATTTATTTCTATTCTTTCCTTTTTGTTTCTTTCTTTAAACCGAGGACATAATCAAAATAACTCATTTAATTTTTTCTTTTTTTCACTCATATTCTTCACTCTATTGTTTCTTGTCTTCAACCTGTGAAGGAAAAAAAAATCACCATGAAAGTTCTATTAAATGATCTACATTTTTTAAAGTTTACTGCAAATCCAGTATTCATGGTTTCCCTACTCTCTATCTTCTTTTTCTAACCTTACTGCAAATATGGTATTTGTTTTCCTTCACAGTTTGAAAATAAGAAACAAGAGAGTAAAAGAAAGTTCTATTGAATGATCAACTAGTTTTTTAAGTTTCCTGCAAATCCAGTATTCATGGTGTTTTTTTGTTTCCCTTCATAAGTTAAAGACAAAAAACAAGAGAGTAAAGAACATGTGTGAAAAAAGAAAAAAATTAAATGAGTTGTTTTGTTTATGTCATCGGTTAAAGGAAAGAAACAAAAAGAAAAGAAGAGAAATAAATGCAGTGTTAAAAAATTATCTTATAAAATAATTAAGAACCATTAGATTTAATCTAATAGTTAAAATTGACTTAACAAGATGTCTACTGCTACTCCTAACTGGAGAGGAGCCCAATCCAAATTGGTCGGGCTTCTTTTTTGGTCAAAACCGGGAAATGCTATATCATATATAAAGTCAAAATCATACAAAATACAAAATGTAGGGTGTTAACCCGTTAGTCCCCTGTCTTCTAGGAGGTGACTATTAATTACACTCGGGGAAAACTCAATCACAGAAAGCCCCGAACAAAAGGAAGGAGCTAACTGCGCTAAACAATGGGCAGTGTAGACACGGAGACATTACTTCTGTCTGCCTCGGTGTGGGTCTTCTGTGATTTTCATGAACCCCACATGTTCCCTGCTTCCTCACCCCACCAGTCCACTATCTATATTAAGGGGGGAAAAAAAAGAAACACTATTTGCTGCTTTTTTTTTTGTGGAAAACTAGATAATGCCGCACAGGCTATCATTAAATCACAAAACTCAGTACATCAAGTAAAGTCGGGCACAATATTACCCTGTACATCGGAATGTAAGTTGGGCCAGATAATATCAGGTGGGATTTGTAAGCTATTCACCCCCCCTATCAAGAGTCACAGCCAATTTTGCAATGGCATGGGCGCAGTGGTTGGCGTTTTTGTACACTTTCCAAAAACTCATATTCCACTCCCTTCTCATCAATGCTCGAATGTCCCAAGCCAAGGAAGGAAGAAAATCTTGGCTTTCCTCCTTTAAAGTGAGCATATCAATAATCACTTGAGATTCCAAGTCCACCTCAAGACTTCTAAGACCCTGTTTCCATGCGAGCTCCAAGAGCGATCTCAGCCCCCACAATTCTGCCTGTACACCAGAGCAGATCCCGGTGTTCAGGGCCACACCGCCTAGCCATTCTCCCTCAGAGCCCCTGCTGAGCCCCCCCGCTGTGGCGTAGCTCGTATCTTGGTTCACAAGGCCGGAAACATTAAGCTTTACTGACTGGGCAGGTGGAAACCTCCAAAGAGTTATACTTCGGTCCTCCTCTTTCTCCGTCTATGGCTTTAGGAAATCATGGTCCTCGACCCACTGGACCTCCTTTGCTTTCGTCAAAACAAGGCCCCCTGGGTTGTGAATCCACTTGGGGTTCTCGGCAAAAATTAAATCATTCCTCCACTGCCACAATAGGTAGCAAGCCGACACAAAAATAGTATTCCACTCCAATCCGTCCCTGATGGTACTTTGTATCCTCAAGTTCGGTCTCACCCATTGCTTCACATCACTTGAATAGAATCCCCCAATCGTGCGGGTGATGAGAAAAGAATTCCAGAGACTAGATGCCAACGGACAGTCTCTCATGACATGCATTAGCGTCTCCTCGCTCCCATCACACCTCTCACACCCTCCTGTATTCGTCATCCTCCTTCTTACTCTCTGAGTATTAGTAAGTAGCTTGCCCTGATACAGAAGCCAGAGAAAGCTCTTGAGTCGTTGTGGCCCCCTCCAGCCCTATATCTGATCCCACACTTTGTCCTTCGCCGGCCAATTATCCCCCTCTAGGTGCTGATAGGCAGCCTTGGTGGAAAACTCGCCGTTTGCCGTTGATGCCCACCCAACTCGATCGGCACCTCGAGAAGCATTTGGTTCATTCGAAGCCATTATCTTATGCACTGCATGTACTGGTTGTCTGTTCACGAATTTCTCCCACTGCCACCTTGTCGTTCCAGAGTGGTATGCCGCCAACAGGTCATCTGCTTAATTGTGATGTACCGGCGGACTGGCTATTGCCACCAAGGGGCCACTGGGCGTCCATTTGTCGCTCCAGAATTTAGTGGTTCTACCATCCCCGAGTCTCCAATCGAGACATTGGTAAACTGCACTCCACGCATCGCAGATAGCTCGCCAAGTGTGTGAGCCTTGTTTCTTTTTCAGTTCCTCTGGTATCTGGCCTTGCTTTTGCATGTACTTCGCTCGAACCACCTTGACCCAAAAGGCATCTGGTCGTGTAATTAGGGACCAAGCTAGCTTCATGATCAGTGCTTTATTGCAAGACCTCAACCTTTGAAGATTCAGACCTCCACATCTCCTCGATACCGTCACCATCTCCCAGTTGCCGAGATGTGTTTTTCTTCTTTCCTCCGTGGAACCCCAGATGAAGTTCCTGCACAACTGCTCTATCTTGTCACAGGTCGAAGCAGGGATCTTCATTGTTTGCATTGTGTATATTGGTAAGGCCCCCAACACCGATTGCGTTAGGGTGATTCTCCCCGCTAATGAGAGGTGTTTGGCTTGCCATCCACTCAATCGCTTTTGAACCGCTTGGACAATATGATGAACTGTCTGGCCTGTCACCCTCTCATGCAAAGCAGGTACCCCTAGGTACTTCCCGAAGTCCTCAGTCAACTGGAAGCCTAATCCATGGCTTAGTAACCTTGCCACTAAAGGGGAAACATTCTTTGAGCAGAAAATTCTAGTTTTAGCCTTACTGACCTTTTGTCCTGAGTAGCTACAGAAAGTCTCAAGGCATCTGGAAATTGTAGTGACTTGGTCCAAATTTGCCTCTGCAAAAAGTATGAGATCATCCGCAAAGAAAGTGTGGGATAGACTCGGCCCTTCTCGGCTGAGCCGAATAGGCCTCCATTCCTTTCTTCCCGCTGCCTCTGAGATCAACTGACTCAATTTTTCCATGCATAACACGAACAGGTATGGTGAGATTGGGTCCCCTTGTCGGAGGCCTCGTGTTGGCATAAAGGCTTCGGATATCTCTCCATTCCAGGTCACTCTAATACGGCTGGTAGTAAGACATGCCATAACTGCCTCTCTCATTTCACCCGGTATACCTGCATCCTCCATAGTATTTCTGATGAATTCCCATCTTACACGGTCGTAGGCCTTCTCCAGGTCCACTTTTATCGTTATGAACCCTACCCCCGTCGATTTCCTCTTCATGGAATGGATGACCTCTTGTACAAGTATGATATTGTTCGTAATGAAGCGCCCCGGGACAAAACTCGCTTGAGTAGGAGATATGATATCACTTAGCGCAATCTTCATTCGGTTTGCAAGGAGTTTTGAGACCACTTTATAGGACACATTACAAAGTCCTAGTGGCCTGAACTGAGACATAGACTGTGGTCTCTCGACTTTAAGTAGGAGGGTGAGGATGGTATCGTTTGTTCCTTCTTCCCAAGCATGCGATTGAAGAAACTGGAATACCATTTTGCAAAGACTACCTCCAATCACCTGCCACTGATTTTGGAAGAATAAGGCGTGCATTCCATCAGGGCCTGGTGCCCGAAGTGGCCCAATTTGGAACAAAGTTTTCCTTACCTCCTCTTCAGTAACCGGCATTCTCAACAATGCTTCCTTGGCTTGTGGAATTGGTGGGAATAACCCTTGTAGGGGAATGGCTGCCCGGGTCAGTTGGTCATCTGTGTATAGATTCCAGTAAAAATTTACTGCCATCTCCTTCAGTTTGTTTGGTTCAGTTATCCAGTTTTTTTGGTCATCCTTCAAGGCTGAAATTTTACTATGCCCTCTTCGTACCTTGACTGAAGAATGGAAGTAAGTGGTATTCCTATCACCACATTGTAGCCACTAACATCTTGACCGCTGGAACCAGTCCCATTCCTCCTGCGCAAGGATTTTGTCGAGATCACTTCGCAGTTCAACTTCCAGTTTGGATAAGAACAATGAAGGCTTCCTATCCAGATAATTTTGTATCCCCTGGAGTCTTGCTAACAATCTTTTTTTACTAGCCAAACTTCCCCCAAAAGTTGCCCTCTGCCATTTGTGGAGTTTGACCGTAAACCCCTCCAAGGCTTTAGCCCAAGATTGATTTGGATCCCAATTCTGTAGTACAAAGTGTTCGAGTTCACCGTGGGTCATCCAAGAGGCCCTAAAAAGGAATCTGCTCGTGACTCGGTCGTTAGAGCCCGTCCCTCCAGGTCTGATCAGTAGGGGCCTATGGTCTGAATGGAAGAATGGGAGGTGGAATACTTCGGCTAGTGGGTAGGTTTCAACCCATTCAGCATTCCCCAGGGCCCTATCCAGTCGCTTCTTCAGGGTTCCTCTATGCCACGTGTGGATTGGTCCCGAAAACCCCAAGTCCAGAATCCCCGCATTAAGCAGACATCCCTGAAAGTCTTGTGTACTGTAAGAAGGGGATTGTCTTTGGCTTGTGCTTTCTGAAATACAGAGGGTGGCGTTGAAATCCCCTGCAATAAGCCATGGCTCGGAAATTGTCACTGCCAGGGTTTCCAGGTTCTGCCACAGACACTTGCGGGGCGTGGCCTTTGGACTGCCATATACCGCCGTAAGTAGGAAGGACCCCCATGCAGTTTCTACTTTCATATGAACAAACTGTGCATTACTCACCAATAGATTTATTGACACTAGATTCTCCCTCCACATGACCCAAATACCTCCGGAGAACCCCCGGGCATCGACGCTGTGGGATCTCCCAAATCCGAGCTTCCGAACAACTTTGTCAGCCTTTGCACCACTTATACGAGGCTCAACAATCACCACTATCATTGGTTTATACTATTGGGTAAAACACTTCAATGCTCTAGGAAATTGGGGCTTTGCTGCCCCTCGACAATTCCAAAGGAATACTGGATTCATAAATTCAAAGAGTAGAGATTTGAGATGTCCTGAACCTGGACGCTCCCAAGTAAGTCACTACCCTCCTCTTCCTTCCTCATTTCGTCGTCTTCAAATCCTGTCTCCTCTTCCTCTGCCACCGGGCCCAAATCACCCCTCTGGCCTCGGCGTTTGAAGGCGGGGTGCTTGCCTCTTTTAATTACCAGTCCCCACGAAGGGCCTGTGGAAGTAGGTGGTGCATTCGCGTTATCCTCTTCCATGTAATTGAGGTCCGGTGGTGGTGGTATATGTTTGGTCCTTTTCAAAGGGGATAGGCTAGAGTTCAATGATGTCTGAGTCTGCCTACTTAGTTCCACAGCAGATTCTGCCTCCTCTCTAGTAAGAATAGAATTCGAGGGTGCGGAATTGGCTGGGACTACCGTATGCATCCTCTGGAGAGGTTGGGGTTTAGGGATTACTTGTCTCTGTGTTTGGTTCTGGAGTGGGACTGTTTGATGGGTTGTAGTTGAGTTGGTTTGACCTGATGATGAACTAGAAGCAGTCTGGTTAAGGCATTTAGGGATGATGGTGATCGGGCTTTTATTTACCCTTGGGTCAGCCAATGGATGTGCTTGAGGTGGTCCAGTGTTTGTTGTGTCCTGTAGGGGCCTTCGGTTATGGGTTTTTGGTTTTGCTTGACTGGGTTTGGATTGCGGGTTTGTGGGGTTACCTGGGTTGGGCTTCGTTGAAGTCTTCTTGATTTTAGGCCCCTTCTTGCCAACCGCAGCAATCCACGACCCTAGTCCTCCATCATCAGCGTCCTCCATGCCGCCGTTTCTGTCCAAGTCTTCCGTGAGCACCTCACACCTTGAGCCTGAGGATTGGCCCCGATTCGGTGCTGAGCCTCCCGTTGTTACAGTTGACCTCCTCGGTTGCATCCGCCGTTGTCGCACCGGTGCATTCATCCATTCACCTGCACCAGACCCGGTGCTACTTCCCTCCGGTGACTGCTCTATAGCCTTATCTTTTCCTTTATCTATCACCGGACCTTTATCGCCACCCGAGGGCCTAAAGGAGCGTGGTTGGGCCCTGGAGGGGCAGGTATCCATGGTATGGTTGGTGCTTCCGCACTGATAGCACAGCGTTGGAAGACCCTCGTAGACCACCTTCTGGTCCTTCCCCCTGAACAAGATTGTACCTTTCAGTGGCTTCGTTAGATCCACCTCTACAGCGATCTTGGCAAAACGGCCCCTCTGGTACTCTCTGGTTGCATGGTCTATCTTACCTGCCTGCCCAACCAGATCTCCTAGTGCAGTCAGAATGCTTGGATGGTAGGTGTGGAGCGGGATGCCAGGGAATCTCACCCAGACCACAGCTCGGTCCATTTTGCCAGAAGAAGCACAAAACTCAGAATCCCAGGGCACCACACAGAGGGCGCTATTAAAAATAGACCAAGGCCCGCCCAATAAGCTATGTAAGTAATCCTTTCTATTGGCAAATTTGATCACAAAAAAGTTATTATCTAGGTCAATGACCTTGAAGGGACCAGATGGTTGCCAGAGAGATTTGATTTTCGTTGTGAGTACCTTGTAGCTAATGTTCTTTCCGAGCAACTTAACAATGACGACCTGTTCCCATTTTTTCTCCAGGCGTTCTTGAAAGGACAAGGAAAGGTCAACTGTAGGAATCTCACCTTCTTTGCCAATAATGATGTCCCCGGGCTCAACTGCAACCTCTTCATCTTCATCTACCCAGGTCTGCTCCGTCAGCTCCTCAGATCTCTCGGCTTTCAGTTTCTCCATGTAGCTCATCTGCTTACTCCCTTCGGCCTCCTTTGCTCTTGCCTCCTGTATATCCATATCCTCGTGCCCCACCATATCTAGGGGAGTCCGGTCGTCGTCGTCTTCCTTGGTTGGATCCACTCCAACCCCATGGACACTTGAGTCCCCCAGCAGTAGGTGTCGAACAAGCTTGATCTAAGATTACAAAGGATTTTCTCTCTAACCAATCATTATTTCAGCCCTTTTGTTATCTCCGGTATTCTCTTTCTTTTTTTACCTGAGAAGATAAATGGTGGAAACTTTTCATGAAGCACAAAGTTGCCACTATCTTCTGTATGCTCCTTTTCATGGGCGAGTAGGGATGCTAACTTAGTGGCCTATTTATTTGCCGCTTTATGTGTGTATATCGTTTTCCCCCTTCTATTTCGTATATGTGAGAATTAGTTGATAATGTTTTTTTTAAAATTAAGACTGTTGTTAATCTAATCCCCAATCCCAAATCTTTTTTTTTTTTTTTTATCCCAATCCAAAATCTTCAAACCCAGGATGTTCACTTTCCTTTTGGAATTAAGCCAAATAAATTGCTCTACAGCTATAGATGCATTTTACGATATTACTTAGTAGAGACCAACAAAAAACACTATCTTGTTTAGGACTTATTTTGTTTCATGAATATTAGCTGGCTTGAACTGCATTCCATTTCTTAAATTTTCCTGCTCTTCAGGGTTTGATGCAGGAAATGGTGTAAAAAAGATATTATATAGAGAACAGTTTGGAATGCAAAACGAGAGCTTTATCTGGAAAGGTTGCAGCAATTCCAAAATATTTAGCTTGGCGTAATTAGATCTTAATCCGTGGCCTGTCTTTTAATTTATGGGATTGAAATAGTCTTTTAATTTATTGGTGTTATTGGATCCTAATCCATGTTTTGAGTGTATTGTCCGACTTTGGTCTTACTAGATATTCTGAAACGCCATTGTTAATTGAAGTATTATTTTGAATGAATGCATTCTTGTTGAAACTTTGGTCAGTTTGGCAAACACTGTCCAAACCGTATTATTTCGGACAATTTGGATTCGGACACCAGGGAAAATTCGGTCAGCCCAAAGACCGAACTGAATTAAGGGTGTTTGAGCCAAACAGAAAGAATACTCTCCCGTAAGAGTCTATGTTTAATTGAGTGTACAGAGTGGGGTGTCAAGAGTTACTTGATATTTAAAGAGTCGCGTCATGTGAGGTTGTCAATAAGAATTCAGCAGGATGTCGATTCTCGTTTAAAAAGAAGATGGTAGATCACATCAAGGACCCAATTATTGCAGGCTATTCAAGGATTTTCAGAATTTAGGTCCAATGTGGTTATAATATTTCGCGCATCAACAAGGTGGGAATTTTTTTGCTTCCCTTCCTATGCATATAAAAAAAATCAAAATGATTTTAAAAATTAAGAGGATCAAATTCATATGGATATGGGCAAATGAAAACATAATCTTATCCTACTAGTAGTACTTGTTGAAGGGGAACAAAGTTGATTCACGCTATATTTTCGGTAATCAGGAGAGAATGAAGCCATAGTTTTCTCGTCTTTTCGTTTCTGCACCGCAAAAATGTCGTTCACCGAAATGTTGTTATGAAACAGAACACTGAATCTTTCAGTTTTCTAATCATCATCAACCTTACTACTTATCTACAAATAGGGGCAATTGGGTAGGGTCGGATAGGGTAAGAAAGACCCAGACCCGAATCCTTAATCAAATCGGGTAGGACAAGAATGGTCTAATTATGAACCGGGTAGGGTAAAGTTTATTTTTTTTGCCCAACGGGTAATACGGGTCTGGAAGGGTATACCCGCTAAGTAAAAATCAAGTTCTAATTAAAAAAAATTTACAATTATTAAACTAGCATTCATGAAATATGTTCCAAGTTCAAGCATAAAAATTTTAAAAATAATAAGAAGTCCAAAAATTTAAAGTAGTGTGTAACTTTTTTCAACGTAAAATCCAAACAATATTTTTATTTCTTAATCTCCATCCTCTCCTCTACCAAGATCAACATATATTTTTCTAAAAACAAAAGTTAATATTATTAAATAATATAAAAATAAGAAGATTACAATTAGTTAAAAATATAAATTAATATTGAATGCTTATTTTCTTCTTCCATATTATTATCATAAAAAAATTATAGGATAATTATAAATTATTGTTCCTTTAAAGACAAAGAAAAATTATAATAACATAACATTAGTTTAGGGTTGTAGAGCACAAAATTTTAATAGACCTAAAAGGAGGCGAACGAAATTTCAATAGGGAAAGAAGAGAAGGTGAGTGGAAAAGAATTAAAGAAACAAAAGAAAGAAACTCAAGTTGATTTTTATATTATGGTTATAGATTTTAGAATATTATAATGGACAGGGTCTAACCGGTAGAGTAAAACCTAGACCCTTACCCAGACCCAGACCCTACCCGGACCCGGTCAACTCGGGTCCGGGTAATATCCTACCCTTTTTTTATCCGGTCAAAGTCGGGTAATACCCTACCCATAAAAGCGGGTTTCGAGTGGGTATCGGGTAGACCCGGGAAAATTGTAACAGTCCGGGTAAAAATTTTGGATTTTTACCGGGACTGTAAAAGTCTTTTTACCGCGATTTACTGTTGAATTAATCTTGGGTAATTAATTCAAGGTAAATCGGGCGTCGTTTTTCGAAACTGATGGTTTTCCCGCGCTCGTGATTTTTCCGTGGATTTTTCGGACCTAAATTGGTATTTTCCGGGTCCCGGAATTCTCAGAAAAATCACACCGAAAAATAACTAAGGGGGTATCGATTATTTTCTGGTCCGGACCGGACTCGCTTCGTAATGCAGACAAGCTGCATTATTGTTTGTCACAGGTGTAACAGTGTTTGAAGCGCCCCTACCCGTATTTACCGTACACAGTAAACACGTGCCGGAACTGTGACAACCCAGCCCAACAAAGCCCAAGCATACAGTGTGAACTACAATAACTCGGCCCAACGGCCCAAAATAGTAAAACAACATAAATAATAAATCCCGGCCCAATGGCCCAATAATAGTGAAAACACTGCACAGCGGAAGACTTAAATACTCACTAACACTGTATGCGACACATGCAAACTATGGATCCGAGCCCTGTCCAAGGGATAACGCTGCAGCCTGTCTGGAATGCACCAAGCCTGTACATGAAACAACTTATCCTACAGGATGAAAGCCCGCAGGTGAGGGGTGAGTCCGAAGTGCTCACGACAATGGAAAGACGATCAATATGGACACTAAAGTTACTCAAGGCCAAAAACAATCAAAAACCGACCAAAAGACTCAACAAAATCCAATTATCCAATTTTACCTTTTCCGGGCCCCGTCACGGATAAGCTAGTGATCAAACCTGGTTATCAACACATTCCGGGTGCCAGACCAAATCAGAGAACCCAGGGATCGACATCCCAAAAATACGAACCCAGGGATAGACATCCCAAAAATATATCACGGAATAGACATCCCAAGCATAGACATGCTTATCAAGTAACCCAGGTCATGGCCACCACGAAACAGTCTCTAACCATCGAGTCGTACCACTACTACCACGTGACAATTATATTATCGTTATCAAAACCAAATCACAGGGATCGACATCCCTAACCAGGATACCGGGATAGACATCCCTATCCAAAAACCAAGGATCGACATCCNAACCAAATCACAGGGATCGACATCCCTAACCAGGATACCGGGATAGACATCCCTATCCAAAAACCAAGGATCGACATCCTTGTCACAATTCATTAATTATACCATTATTCTTAATCCGAAAAACACAGAAAATCAACACGGGATAAACATCCCAAAAATACCAAGTCAAGACACCAGAATAAACATCCCGAACCAAAACACGGCAAAAGCAACAATCAACAATGCACAATCATCAAAACATGATAACCGAGTAATATAGGCACATATTGAAGGAAATCTATCCTCACCTTGGCCGATTACTCAACTCCGGAAAACAATGACCGGTCCGACGCCGGCTCCTCGGGAAACTGCCCGAAATCCAAACCTAAACAACATAACAACATATACACATAAATGCACATAATCGGTATACTATGATGCCCAAAATGCGTAATAACTCATCCCGATTACTTATCCTTTATTTCCGTCTTTTACCGAATATAATTTACCGTACGTATTTCCGAATATAATTTCGGTACCATACTTTAATTAAAATTCTTTTCAAAATAATTTCATAAAATAATTATACTTATCCAAAATAATAATTACCATAATTTTTCTAGAAAATAACAACCTATTAATAATTCTCAGAAAATATTTATCTAGTATATATCTTTTTCTAAATACATATACAATTTAATTTTCCAATACAAAATATGATTAACTTTAATTTTCCAAATACATATTTATATACATATACCACAACCATAATTTCCAGACAAAAATAATATACATATTAATTTTCCAGAAATTAATTTTAAGGCATATATATAATTTCCAATCTAACTATAATATTAATTTACAAACAAAATATAATTACCTTAATTGAAGAATATATTTCTAAACCAAACCTAGAATATTGCATGAAATTTTCCAAAATATTATTTACCATTTTATTCAGAAATTAATTATGTAAATAGGTTTATATATATGTATATATGTTATTAAGTAAAATAAATAAATAAAAAAAATAAGAATCCGGATTGCAACCCAGGAAGGGCGCGACCCGGACGCGAAAATGGGTAAAACCCGGCCTACCTAGCGGGTCGAGCGGCTGGCGACGACGGCGGCGGCGCGAGGAAGGACGCGAGCACCACCTCGACGTCTGGACGGCACGAGCGGCGCGAGGGCGGCGAGAAACTGACGCGACGTCGCGGGCAGGAGGCGCGAGGAGCACAGATCCGTCGGGTCCTCGGCGCGTCAGGCGGCGTCAGGCAGTGGAACGCGACGGGGAAGGTGGCTCTGGGGTCGCGACGGTGAGGCGAGTGCGGCGGTGGTGGCGGTGCGTCGAGGCGCGGCCGGGAGCAGCGGCGAGTGAACAGTAACGAGGGGGAGCTCTGGGTTGGCTAACTGTTCCTCTCGTATTTTTTTTAATTTTCTTTCTTTTTTCTATATTTTCACTTCTTTTCTTTATTTTTTCTTCTTTTCGATTTTCTGCTTTCTTTTTTTTTCCTTTTTTTTTCTTTTCTTCTTCTTTTTCCCACTCTCTCTGTTTTCTTTTTCTTTTTTTTTCTATTTTCTGTTTTTTTCTTTCTTTTTCTTTCCTTTTTCTTTTTCTCCCTTTTTTTTCTCTCTTTTTTTTCTCTACTTTCTTTTTTCTCTTCTTCCCTTCCTTCCACCGGCTTCACTTCCTTTTTATAAACTGATAGCTACTATTGAACATGTGATTTTCCAATAATTCAATTCGTCCGCATTACGGGGGAGTCCGATCCGGATCAGAAAATAACAGATACCTCCTTAGTTATTTTCCGGTGTGATTTTCTGAGAAATTCCGAAATCCGAAAAAATACCAACTTAGTTCCGAAAAATTCACGGGAAAATCACGAGCGCGGAAAAACCCTCGATTTCGAAAAACGACTCCCGATTTACCTTGAATTAATTACCCAAGATTAATTCAACAGTAAATCACGGTAAAACGACTTCTACAGTCCCGGTAAAAATCCAAAATTTTTACCCGGGCTGTTACAGACTACCCACCTTAAAAAGAATTTCGTCCCCGAAATTCCGTCTTATCCGTGGGTCCTACCACGATAAGATTCTGGCACACTCTGCCAGGTATCCAACCTCAACATGATATGTCGCTTATACCCTTAAGCGACATCTCATCCGCTTATAAATACCAAACCTCATGACTGGCAACTCACACACAGTCATGGATTCTCCACTGAGATCAAGAACAACTTCCGACTCCAAGAACAATAGCTACATCGGCGGCAAAGCTTTCCCAACAAGCTCCGATGATGAACCTCCGAAGAAGCGGTTCAAGACCAACATCGTCGGCCTGCAGGAGCACATGGTCGTTTCCCCAAAACGACGGAAGAAACGTGCCAGCAAGAAGGCTGAAGACAGGAAAGGAAAGGCGGTAGCTGAGAGCAGCACTCCGCAACAGAAGCTGACGCAACTGAACTTCTCGCTGAAGAAGATCAGCTTGGCGGTGGCGCAAATAGAACTAGCGTGTGCGGAACTGTTCCCACACATGCAAAATGTAAAAAACCTTGTAAAAGATCTAGAGAAGCAAGTAGCTCCGTAGAGTACTCTTCTCCTGTTGTAAAACCTTATAAAATAAATTAAATAAATTTCCTTTTAAAATCAAAACTCTCTTATGTTATAAAATCTCATGTTAAACGGGGAAAATAAAACATCTCAATGTAAAATAAAAATCAATAATAAGAATATAAAATCAAAAATAAGAAAATTAAAAACAAACTCGTTTAACAAATTTAAAACGAAAAGAATTTAAAACAAAATATGTTTCATGATCGGTGCTCGTATCAGACGAAAACACCCTCGAACCAAGAAACGTGATACGCGCAACTAATGGTGACGTCTGTTAACCTCGTGAAGAAGATACCCGTCAACTCGGAAGGCGATGATCACGGGAACGTCCTGTGTCTCTCGAAGGACACGTTACCCACTTGTTCAAAATTCCGCATAAGCCAAAAATGTCTGTCAGGTCTCGCATCTCTCCACTGTGTCCGAACAGCTGTAAGCTTGTCGCACATGCGCTCTACTCGAGGTATGGTCCCATTTGTCCAACCTCAACGTCCACGGATGCAAGTGGTGAAAGATGCAAGAAAATATAGAAAGATCATGGAAAGAAAAGACAAGGTAGCCAGAGCGAAGAAAATCAAGAGATGGAAAAAGACTAAAAAACTCTGGCATGGGTCCGAAAAACGCGTAAAGTATCAAAGCATTAAATGAAAGCAACAGTAAAATTCAAAAAGCAAGATCTTGAAAATCAAAAACGGTAATCACGCTCCCATAAGAGTATAAAAGAAAGAGCGGTGATGTGTAAATTACCAAAGCATTTTAAGAGCAAACAAAACACTCAGGCAAACAAAACCACAAAACGCTGAAAACCAAAACACCTACGCGTCCGAATCAACATGTCTGCTCCCTCATCAGTCTTCTTCGTCGAAGGTGCCAACCTTGGCAGAAGGAATCGTCTAGCCTACAGCATGGTCAACGAACGTGCAGAGGAGCTTCCAAACGAGCTCGGCAGAATGCCACGTCTAGTCTTCGTCGACGAGCTCTACTCATCGCGGTTCTTCGTCACTCCAATGGAAGAGGTGTTCTTCCTAGAGGACCATGGGACACTGAGGACCTCATACTACGGATCAGCAAACTCCGTGATGTTCTTCATCTCGGATAGGCTTCAAGAGTTCAACCTGGAGTCCACTTGCCAGACTGTGGAGCAAGGCGCTTACTACCAGCTCGCAATGACAGCCCAGAGCATACCCAGAATGACTCGGCTATCTCCAACCTGGCCAAAGGTACGGCTACTGGTGTGGAACTGCAGAGGAGTTGCAAGGCGTGCTCAGGAGTTCTCGCGAACCCTGAGGGACTTGAAGAACCAGTACATGCCCAACATGGTTCTTCTGACGGAGACGCAATGGCAACCACGGGACGATCACGGTCTGATTCCACTCCGATTCCCTCAAGCTAACCGGTTCGAGATTCCTGGTCAGCGCGACAGAGGCGGCATGTGGTTCTCTTGGAGCGACAGAGTCACGGTCAACGTCAACAGTGACGCAAACAGCTTCCGTGTCAACGTCGTTGCAAACCGTTAATTGTATTTTTTTTTTATATAATATCAAAAATCCATGTATTATTTCCCCTTTTTATAAATTATCAATGTAATATTTTCCCTTTGTAATATCAGTACTTGCAATATTAATAATATTTGTATTCTCGCATAAATTATGGCATCATTACCTCATATGTGTATGTTCCGCGACAGCTGGCGTCCCTTGACTGGATCCATAATGCACAACTAAATGATATAAAATAATAAACAACTGGAACGAACTATGCAAACAAGACAACAACACACATAGACTACCCGACAAGACCTATCGCCCGCTCCGCTACCAAAATGAAGCGCCCCGACCCGTATTTACCGTACACAGTAAACACGTGCCGGAACTATGACAACCCAGCCCAACAAAGCCCAAGCATACAGTGTGAACTACAATAACTCGGCCCAACGGCCCAAAATAGTAAAACAACATAAATAATAAATCCCGGCCCAATGGCCCAATAATAGTGAAAACACTGCACAACGGAAGACTTAAATACTCACTAACACTGTATGCGACACATGCAAACTATGGATCCGAGCCCTGTCCAAGGGATAACGCTGCAGCCTGTCTGGAATGCACCAAGCCTGTACATGAAACAACTCATCCTACGGGATGAAAGCCCACAGGTGAGGGGTGAGTCCGAAGTGCTCACGACAATGGAAAGACGATCAATATGGACACTAAAGTTACTCAAGGCCAAAAACAATCAAAAAACCGACCAAAAGACTCAACAAAATCCAATTATCCAATTTTACCTTTTCCGGGCCCCGTCACGGATAAGCTAGTGATCAAACCTGGTTATCAACACATTCCGGGTGCCAGACCAAATCAGAGAACCCAGGGATCGACATCCCAAAAATACGAACCTAGGGATAGACATCCCAAAAATATATCACGGGATAGACATCCCAAGCATAGACATGCTTATCAAGTAACCCAGGTCATGGCCACCACGAAACAGTCTCTAACCATCGAGTCGTACCACTACTACCACGTGACAATTATATTATCGTTATCAAAACCAAATCACAGGGATCGACATCCCTAACCAGGATACCGGGATAGACATCCCTATCCAAAAACCAAGGATCGACATCCTTGTCACAATTCATTAATTGTACCATTATTCTTAATCCGAAAAACACAGAAAATCAACACGGGATAAACATCCCAAAAATACCAAGTCAAGACACCGGAATAAACATCCCGAACCAAAACACGGCAAAAGCAACAATCAACAATGCACAATCATCAAAACATGATAACCGAGTAATATAGGCACATATTGAAGGAAATCTATCCTCACCTTGGCCGATTACTCAACTTCGGAAAACAATGACCGGTCCGACGCCGGCTCCTCGGGAAACTGCCCGATATCCAAACCTAAACAACATAACAACATATACACATAAATGCACATAATCGGTATACTATGATGCCCAAAATGCGTAATAACTCATCCCGATTACTTATCCTTTATTTCCGTCTTTTACCGAATATAATTTATCGTACGTATTTCCGAATATAATTTCGGTACCATACTTTAATTAAAATTCTTTTCAAAATAATTTCATAAAATAATTATAGTTATCCAAAATAATAATTACCATAATTTTTCTAGAAAATAACAACCTATTAATAATTCTCAGAAAATATTTATCTAGTATGTATCTTTTTCTAAATACATATACAATTTAATTTTCCAATACAAAATATGATTAACTCTAATTTTCCAAATACATATTTATATACATATACCACAACCATAATTTCCAGACAAAAATAATATACATATTAATTTTCCAGAAATTAATTTTAAGGCATATATATAATTTCCAATCTAACTATAATATTAATTTACAAACAAAATATAATTATCTTAATTGAAGAATATATTTCTAAACCAAACCTAGAATATTGCATGAAATTTTCCAAAATAATATTTACCATTTTATTCAGAAATTAATTATGTAAATAGGTTTATATATATGTATATATGTTATTAAGTAAAATAAATAAATAAAAAAAATAAGAATCCGGATTGCAACCCAGGAAGGGCGCGACCCGGACGCGAAAATGTGTAAAACCCGGCCTACCTAGCGGGTCGAGCGGCTGGCGACGACGGCGGCGGCGCGAGGAAGGACGCGAGCACCACCTCGACGTCTGGGCGGCGAGAAACTGACGCGACGTCGCGGGCAGGAGGCGCGAGGAGCACAGATCCGCCGGGTCCTCGGCGGGTCAACGGCGCGTCAGGCGGCGTCAGGCAGTGGAACGCGACGGGGAAGGTGGCTCTGGGGTCGCGACGGTGAGGCGAGTGCGGCGGTGGTGGCGGTGCGTCGAGGCGCGGCCGGGAGCAGCGGCGAGTGAACAGTAACGAGGGGGAGCTCCGGGTTGGCTAACTGTTCCTCTCGTATTTTTGTAATTTTCTTTCTTTTTTCTATATTTTCACTTCTTTTCTTTATTTTTTCTTCTTTTCTTCTTTTCTGCTTTCTTTTTTTTTCCTCTTTTTTTTTTCTTTTCTTCTTCTTTTTCCCACTCTCTCTGTTTTCTTTTTCTTTTTTTTTTCTTTTTTCTTTTTTTTTCTTTCTTTTTCTTTCCTTTTTCTTTTTCTCCCTTTTTTTTCTCTCTTTTTTTTTTCTCTCCTTTCTTTTTTTCTTCTTCTTCCCTTCCTTCCACCGGCTTCACTTCCTTTTTATAAACTGATAGCTACTATTGAACATGTGATTTTCCAATAATTCAATTCGTCCGCATTACGGGCGAGTCCGATCCGGATCAGAAAATAACAGATACCTCCTTAGTTATTTTCCGGTGTGATTTTCCGAGAAATTCCGAAACCCGAAAAATACCAACTTAGTTCCGAAAAATTCACGGGAAAATCACGAGCGCGGGAAAACCCTCGGTTTCGAAAAACAACTTACGATTTACCTTGAATTAATTACCCAAGATTAATTCAACAGTAAATCACGGTAAAACGACTTCTACAGTCCCGGTAAAAATCCAAAATTTTTACCCGGGCTGTTACAGTGTTTCTACGTCTATAAAAAGAAGAGGTAAGCAGAGGAAGAAAGGAAGAGGAGAGGAAAAAAAAAAGTGAGGAAAAAAAAAAGAGAGAAAAAAAAGAAAAAAAAAAGAAAAGAAATTAAAAAATCAAAGAGGAGGAAAAAAAAGAAAAAAGAAGAAAGAAAAAAATAAGGAAAATCGGAAAATAGGAAAAAAGAAGAAAAAGAAGAAAATAGAAAAAAAGAAAGAAAAAAATAGAAAAAAAGAAACGGTGAACAGTGCGTCACCCTCCTCCTACCGTCACTGTTCACCTGGGAGCGACCGGCGCCGACCCAGCTTCACCGATGCCACCACCGTCTTCGCCGAGCCGACGCGACCTCGACGCCGCCCTCCCCGTCGCCTGACGCGCCTGTGGGAGCCGTTGACCCGTCGTGCAACCCGCGGATCTCCCTCTCCGCGCCGCTGACGACGACACCGGCGACGCAGCGCCGCCTTTCCACCGCCAGACGAGTCGCCTCGATGCCGCCGACCCTGCGCTAGCCTTCCTCTCGCCCGTCCCTGCCGCTCGTCGCGCCGCCGTCGCTGAACCCGTGAGGTGAGCCGCGTCCGACCCGTATCTTCTGGTCGGGTCGCATAGTTCTGGGTTGGGATTGTTGCTGGGTTGGGCTGTGTGGTGCTGGGCCGAGCCTTGGCAGGCCTGTGCTGGGCTGTTACCTTGGTCTGGGCCGCACTATTCATGGCCTAGTCCGTTTAATTTTAAAAAAATAATATATATATATATTTATTTATTCATAGTCTGGTATATAATTTTGGAAAAAAATTATATATTTACTTTGAGAAATTATGATCAATTTAATTCTGGTAGTTTGAGAAAAATATGAATATATATACATTGATAAATAATTAAGTTATGTTTTAGAAAACTATTATTATTTGGAAAAGAATATAAATATCATGAAAATATTTTCCGGAATTTTATATAAATATGTTATTATTTCTGGGAAAAATATATATACATGTATAATTATTTTCTTTTAGAAAATAATATTATGGTAAATAATTTTTATGAAATTATTTTGGAAAATACATATAAATGATATAATTTCTAGGAAAATTATATTGCTATTATTTTGGAAGACAAAGTATAATTAATTTATGAAAATATTTTTTTAAAAAAGTTTTAATTAAAGTATGGTACCGATATTATATTCGGATATACGTACGGTATAATATTTTCGGTAAAGGGTAATAATAAAAGATATGTAACCGGGATGGGTTATTTCGCAGTTTTGGCATCATAGCATACCGATTATGTACATTTATGTGTATATATTGTTTTGTTGTATAGGTTCGGATATCGGGCAGTTTCCCGAGGAACCGGCTTCGGACCAGTCATTGTCTTCAGAGTTGAGTAATCAGCTAAGGTGAGGATGGATTTCCTTCATTATGTGCCTGTATTACTCGGTTATTGTGTTTGATGATTATTGCCTTGTTGGATGTTGCATTTGCTGTGGTTTGGTTCGGGATGTTTATCCCATGGTCTTGATTGTTGTCGGGATGTTTATCCCAAGTTGGTTTTTGGATGTTTATCCTTGCGTCTTTTTGGTTTAAAGTATAATGGAATTAATAATAAATTGTGATAAGGATGTCGATCCTTGATTTTGGACAGGGATGTCTATCCCGGTATTTTGGTTAAGGATGTTGATCCCTGTGATTTATTTTGATGATGATAATATAATTGTCACGTGGTAAGTAGTGGTACGACTCGATGGTTTGAGACTGTTTTGTGGTGGCCATGACCTGGGTTACTTGTGATAAGCATGTCTATGCTTGGGATGTCTATCCCTGGGTTCATATTTTTGGGATGTCGATCCCTGAGTTCTCTTGGATTTGGTCTGGCACCCGAAATATGTTGAGAACCAGGTCTGATCCCTAGCTTATCTGTGACGGGGCACGGAAAGATAAAATTGGAAATTGGGTTTTATTTGAGTCTTTTTGGTTATGGACCAGTTTTGGGTCGAGTTTTTGGTTTGGTATGTATTTGGTAGTTTTTACCTGTTTTTGACCTTGAGTATTTATAGAGTTGCATATTGATTGTCTATCCTTCATCGGTGAGCACTTCGGACTCACCCCTCACCTGCGGGCTTTCATCCCGTAGGATGGATTATTTGTGATACAGGTTTGGTGCATTCCAGACAGGCTGCGGCGTTATCCCTCGGACAAGACTTGGATCCATAGTTTGCATCTATGTCGCATACAGTGTCTTTCTGAGTTATTAAGTCTTCCGCTGTGCATTATTTTTGTTATTGTTGGGCCTTGGGCCGGACATGATATTTTGTTGTTGGGCCGAGGGGCCAGATTTATGAGATTTATATTTTGGGCTGTTGAGCCAGTTTTCTATTGTTACACTGTATGCTGGGCTTGGTTTGGTTGGGTTGTCACAGTTCCAGCACGTATTTACTGTGTACGGTAAATACGGGTCGGGGCGTTTCAAAAATTGCCATCCCTATCTAGAAAGTAAGAATGTTACCCTTAGCATACTTTCTACACCTTCCTAGTACACCATTACGCTAGATCTAGTTTGAGTTTGTGAGTCAGGGAGCAGGTTCAAGTAATTCACCCTTGCGGCCCTTTCTACTATTTAGTAGAGTGGATGGTGGGTCCATTAATGCTAGTAATCGATCTTGGCGGAGCTAACCCAGATGGTGAAGAGGTCGATGAAGCGCATAGGTTGGGAAACTTGGTGCGGGGCACATACCTGATCGGAAAGATTTACGCTTAGAGGAAACTATCAACAAATCAAGTTTGGACCCAATCGTCCAACATTTGGTACTGTAACCCTCCGTTTGGTATCTTGGAATTGATTTCAATTCCAAGAATTGAAATCAATTCCTTAGTTTGGTATAATTCTACTTCACTTAAAATAGGAATTGAATTCTATTTTTTATTTTTGGAGCAATATTTTGGTAATATTTCAAATCTAAGCAAAACCTATCGGATTTGGAATTCAATTCCATTGGATAAGTATTGGTATGTCTAAATGATAAAAAATGACCCTATACTCTTATTTTAGTTTTTTTTAGTAAAAGGACAACTTAGGTAATTTTAACAATTCAATTGATAATTTGATTTATACCAAACATTGGAATTGAATTCAATTCCTCATTATTAAAAAGTATACCAAACATGGAAATTGATTTCATAATGAATTCTAATTCTAAATTTTTAATGATTTGAATTCAATTTCAATTCCAAATTGATACCAAACGGACTATAAAAGTAAATTCTGAGTCATTCAGAAACCAAATAATATATTCCTTTTGGGTTTTGAGAATGAAGAAGATAAGGAACAAGTCCTTGACGGCTCGCCGTGGCTAGTGTCCAACCTGCATTTGTGTCTGAAACCATGGATGTCTAGCATGGTATTATGCCATGTACTTTTAAAACTCTCGCATTTTTGGGTTCAAATGCATGATGTTCTTCCTGAATTGCTATCTTATCCTAACACTAGGAAGATAGAGGATGCCTTTCCTGTTCTATTATGCTTCGACCCTTTTTGGAAAACCTCTTAGGATGGCAGGGGGTATGTCCAAGCTTCGGCAGAATTTGATGTTGTAATGCCGCTAAGGCTAGGGTGCTGAGTAAAGATCGCTTGGGCAAAGTAATTTGAGTAAAGTTCAAGTATGAGCGCCTTAGTGATTTTTTTGTTATAAGTGTGGGCTCATATCCCACACAATTGGGCAGTATTCTAAGCCAAAGAGAGGAAACAAGGGAACTGAGTGTCCGAAGGAAGATAGTTATTGCCTTTGGATGAGGGAGAAAGAGAAGGTGGATAAACACTATCGAAGAACCGCAAGGGAAAAAAGGAAAGTCAAGATAAGAATCGGGTTTTGTGAGGACCCGAGCCAAATAATCCCTTTGGTCTCCTCACCTTAACCGTGTCAACTAGAGTTGCCACCCTAATTTTATTACTTGGAAAAAAACCAGAAGAAAATCTTTAGGCATCAATTCGATTAGACAACCATTCAACATAAGGGATTGATCTAGCGTGCCAGAGATTGCTGGACTCAGAGGTTTGTCACAGGTAGAAAGGTATTAGGCACCACCCGTACTAGGGTGAAATTTTGTGTAATAATTGAATCAAAGATGTATGTATTGTGAACAGTGTGTATGTATAGAAACAAAGAACTTATTGAAATAAATAATTGAAAATTAAAAGAAGCAGGGAAGAAAGAAGGAGGAAGGAAAAGATTTGGCTTGAGTCTCCAATACTAGAAACCACCTACATACCCTAACAACCGGGTTCAGGTTCAAAGCTCAGATAGTTCTTGCATGTTATCATCATAAATCACATCGTCATAACAATAGCAGGCATCTCAGCACATCAGTAATACAACATAATTAAAAAGGATCAAGGACTTACCTCTTGTAGACCTTTCTTCGTTCTTTGTGTCTTCAGATTATAGACCGCGTTTGCAAGCTTTCCTCCTATTAGTTCCACCTTGATCAGCTTCTAATAATTTGCCTTTATGCTTCTAGATGCTTGATTCTAAAATAATTTTGCCAGAATAACAGTATATAAGAGTATTTGAGAGGTTGAAGAAGTAGAGTTTCTCCAAGCCTCAAACTTATAAGGGTGTGTGTAGAGAGAATTTTTGAACTTTTCGACCTTGGATCCTTGGAAGTGAATAGGAGGATCCTATTTATAGAGTTCTAGAGTGGAGAGGTTGTGGGCCTCATCAATGGTCGGGATCCTTGTTAAAAATTCGACCAAAAACACGTAGGATCGTCATAATGGTCGAAAATCTAAGATTTTCCGCATAACGGGGAAGCATGACCGCTGGTACTGGCGGTCTTTGCTCCTACGACTGCCTGGGCCTAGGGATCATTGCGAGATGATCGTTCGGCCCTATCTAGGGTACGTTTTCTTACCTTTTTTTGGATCCTAAATTCCAATGATAATGGTCTGATTGATTTTTCCGCATGAATTAAAGACTATCACACCAACATATACTCCTTTCTTGATTATTACTCCTCCAATTCACTTCCAATTAACATTAGTTCACCCAAATCTACTCAAATCAACACTCTTTTACCATATTCTCACATTTCACATAAAAAGGTAACTTTGATTCTGATTTTCTACGGAAATCAAAGCCTAAGTGGGCTACAAGAAATGTGTTTCTGATGGACTACTTTCCTGTAGACTTCCATATTTTACTAATTAAACTACTAATACATTCTAAGCCCAAAATTAAGTCATTTAATTAACCTTGAGTTAAAATATATTATAAGGTCCAATTTTATAAAATATGAATAGTCAAATTTGGGCCTCCTCGTGCTTTTTTTGTCACCATTGGGCGAGAAACCACTATCTCACTTTACTTGTTGTGTAGTTTCGAATTGCCATGCCCACATTTTGATTTGTTCTTTTTTTGTAACTTTGATCATGAGTAATTTTTAGCAACAAGTTAAAACATCCATGGGAACAAACAGAGGGCCTACTTGTGTTGACGTTGTATTGTGTTACACAAATATAGATATTGCAGGTTGGAGATAAAGATGATGAGGAGACCTATTTTCTAGTTAGAACATTTTCTCGAACAAGATGAAGAAGAACGCAACATCGTTCAACCTGCTCATCATGCCTGCGGCAAATAATATGGTGCATTGTTGCTATATGCTCTCGTTGATGACTCTCAAGGACCTCGGTTGTTCAACATGTTCCTACCTTTACCTGGAACGTCTTTTTCTTTTCTTATTAGTCTAAAATATGTGTCTGTTATAAATGAAATCCCTTTGGGGTTCAAGAGTAGGGATCTGTCCCTTGCTGATGCAAACCATCAAAACCATAACATGCCTCGCCAAGGCAAGCTTGGAGACTTGAAGAATGGTGCACAGGAAGGCTACGTTGGAAGCAAAAATGAGGAGCATGGCGACAATGACAAGCATCGAGATGGCATTGACGACTCAACCATGCCATTGGTTTCAAACTCAAGGACATATTCCAGCAAGCTGAAAGCTCAACTTTAGAAGCTCACTTTTTGAATCATGTCCAAGATTTGTACTCACAATAAATTCAAAAAGAGATGGAGATCAAACTTGGAGAGGAGCTTAAGGAACAACCATACTTATTTGCTCATCTGAAGGGCTTAGTCGACATTTTTGCTATTTTTATTAGTTATTTTGCCAACTTGGACCATCAAATAATTCGGCCCAAGAACAATTACTATATAGGCATTTTATTTCATGTGGCCGACTTGGGCTTAGTAATATGTGGGAGTTATTTTTATTTATTATTTAGGCTTAAGCCCATCATGTCTTTGGATTTATAAAGTCAAGGACAATTAGGTGAAGGTTTAAGGGTGTGGCCGAACTAGCTTGTATAAATAGGTTATTATTCAGCCAATTTCTACACCATCATGATTATTGAGAACTGAATAAAATTTTGAGGTTTTTACTTTGGGGCCGTCGACCTACCTACTATTGTGCAAGTGAGGAATTTCTTTGTTTGTTTATTTTAGGGAATAAAATTACTTATCAGGTAGCAATTATCTATGGCGTTTTCAAAATTTCTTGTGCTTTTTATTCTCTTTGTTGCCTAATCCTAGTCTGTTAGGAGGCGGAGAGATACTGCATAGAAACTTTTTGGTTGGTTTGATTTGGGATTTTGGGACGATCGATTGAAACGGAGGTGTGAGAACCACGCTGCCAGCCCAGTTGGTGGGGAAGTCGCCTTGTTTCTGTGGTTTAAATTCGATGGCCTACAATTTGCAATGATCCTTCCCAAATGCATGAACTAGCTTAGTTCAAATGGAGAGAACTGATTCGATGATTATCGGAATAGACGAATTAACCGCTTCCCCAAGAACCATCATTCCAAGCATATTCCTAGATATAAATTGGAGGAGTCACAAACAGTCTCACTTAAAACTCAGCAATCATAGACAAAATATACTTGTACGGTATTTACACTTTGAACAAAGCTCGTTCTTTTCGCTCCTTACATGAGAATGTGCTTGATTTGTGAACTATGTTTCTTCTTTTGGGACATGAGAGTTTCGCTCTCGTTCAATACTCTTTTCCTTGTTCACAACATGAAGCCCTTCCTCGGGAAGTGATCAGTACAAATACGGACGAACTCACGGAAATATTGGGCACCCTGTTCTTGGTGTTCGCTTGATTTTCAACTAATAAGGATTCGCCACCTAAATTTAATTAGGGCAAACTTGAGAAAAATCGGTTGTTAACTTTGGATAAAGCACAGATCTCGAAACCAAGAGGAGGGTTCTAGGATTCGTTTATCGCGAACCACCATCTTCAATAAGATAATGTCGGTAATATTAGATGCCAAAGTCAATGTGTATGTTCATAATCAGATCAAACAAATACAAACAAGCAAGCAAACAAACATGATATATTGTGCGCATGTGAAAGTGAGCATGTGGAATGGAATGCAATACGGAAAATAAATACATTTGAGCTTGCACCTCACCCACTTGAGACTGCCTACGTACCCCCTGTTATCGGTTCAAGGCTCTCCTAGTTCATCTAAATGAGGATCCCCGAGGCTAACCTAGGTCTTCTCCTACATTTGGCCTAATCCTTACTTAAACGAACTTCTGCGCCCCGTGCTATGAAGGTGGGCTTAGTTTCTCAAAGCACTATACTAAGTGCATGCAATCGCTCTTCTTAGAAAGTGCCTCAAAACAAATGTATTGTACAAAACACATTTGAGCATTAAGAAAGGTCTTCAATGCAAACTTATGCCATTTTCATGAATGGGTGGATTTTTGTACATAAAACTCATGTATGCGATTTCCCAAAGAATATAGATGAGAAAGTTTTGGAAACATGTAATGCTTTAGATATAAAACCATTTGATGTGTCCAAACCTAAACAAATGCTCGACAGGGGTGATGTTCCATTTTCATTGGTCGGCATATTTCCAACACAAAACATCGATACAAAAGGGTGATTGGTTGTCAAAACATTCATTTTCGTTCTTTTCACATTGCCTATGAAAGCATGGTCTTTTACTAAAAAACATTTGATGTTGTAAACCAAAGCTTTAGTGATTTTTCTTTGAAAAGGTACAATTTGGAGAAAGCTTAGTTCTTTATGCATCAAAATTTGTTTTTTTTTATAAAGATGAGTGGAGATGACAAAAGATTGCATCTATAAAGATGTTCATGCCCAAATGGGTTCGCAAAAAGCATTGTTGAAAAACACTTGAAATTATCATTGAAGGTACCATCATTTATTGAAGGCATCATCTTTGAAGATATCATCATCATTGAAGGAAAAACATCTTGAAAACCGAGTTTAAAGATTTTTCACATCGAGCATAGAAGTTGATTTAGGGCATATCATAGAAGGCATACCCATTTTTGACTTGGGGACCCCCCTAACGTGCAAACTAACACATAAAAAAATAATCAAACAAATATACAAACAAATAATACAAAGATGCAAACATAATATTTATAATGAAATGGATGCAACACAAACAAACATAAAAGTGCATAAAAGTAAGTGGATTTCCATACGTGTTAGCGATTATCGAAACCATTTTAGCATTTTTCGGGTTAAAATGGGATGCCGAAGAATGATCCTGAGAAATTCTGGCATTACGATGGCATAGTATTGATGACTGCTAAAATAGTTTCAACATTGTAACGACGATGGAAACTCGAAAGCAAACCTTAAACGGAGAGAGACTCGGCTCTAACCCACAAAAGGATGCTTAGGAAGACGACGACTTCGCGCCCGAATTCCGACTTAGAGGGGGACAATGGAGGTAGAAGAGGGCGAATATCAAAGCCTTTATTTTCAATTTAGAGCGGGACTAGGATGGGGGGGGGGGGGTGATAGAAAAGTGTAAAGACGTACATTAAGGAACACGACTCCTAGGTGAGGAAAAATGAAGGGAGGAGATTATAGTTTTTCTAGATGGCAATAGTTGTAATTTTTTCCTATAGATCATCTCTTAAGTCTATGACTTAGGTTTTCGGTCGCGGTTCATGGCTTCAGTTCCAGGTCAAGGGTTTTAAGAAAAAATTTTAATCAGATGAACGGGGCCTGCCGGATCCTCAAAAAATTCCCAAAAAAATATGGCAGATACGTCTCGATGTCTGGGATATTTCCCTAAAGTTTCGTGAAATTCTGGCGAATACACAATTTTTGGAAGAACGGGGACCCGGAAAATGGCACAAAGACCCGAGGAGAAGTGTCGGCCGGTCTAGCTGCGCCGACCTGAAGGCTGGGCGGCCGAGCGGGGCCGACCACAGGTATCTGGTGGGCCGAGTTGGGCCGCACCGTCCTCTGGGTATTTTTCCGACCCGAAATTTCGCGTATTTCCTCCTTTGACCTAGAAGACTTCATTCGCGACCCCGGATGACTTTGTTTGTGCCCCGGATGCCTTCGTTTTGAGTTCGGATTGATTTAACTGCGATTGGGGTGTTTCTAGGTCGAAAATACGAAAATTTGGCCAAGTCCCGACAAATTCCATGAAAATTTCAGGAAGTCCCGGAATGTTTCTAGCATGATAATTGATAGATAGATGGTCCCCAGTCCCCGCGACTCTCAAAAAATATTTTTTTTCTATATTTTTTAGACTCTAAAAAGTGGCGGAATTCGGACACGACATATGAAAATGGGCGGGTAAAATTTAGGTGCTAAGAGGAGATGTTCCTGATTCTGATTCTGTGTAGTGGTGTTGCTCCTATGACTTGCCAAAAGTTGGGTGCTAGCAGGAGATGCTCTTAATTCTGTGTAGTGGTGTTGCTCCTATGACTTGCCAAGTTATTACTCTGGTCTGTATGATGTTGTATACTCTTTGTTTGATCTTTTAGTGTAATATAGTTCCTTTCCCTGGAGAGAAAAAGTACTTGTTGAACCGTGAATCATTTGGAGAGGTTGGACCAATAACTTTCTGCGGTCGGGGTTGGTTCACTCACAGCTCTTTGACGCGAAAATCGACGTCACCGCGTGGTCATGCTTACTACAAAACACACGCGCGTCACGGAGAGATCCAAAAGCACGGGGCAAAGGCGGGAATGAAGGAGGAGGATGACACGTGTGTGGCGGGAGGTGAAACCCACGTGGGATAAAATAGGGGATATTTTTTTAACGTAGTGCAACTAAAATAAGTTGTCCGGTTGTGATGATAGGGTCCACATCTGCTTCGACCCTAGTGGGGGGGCCTATCATTTTTGCGTAAATCTGTACGAAAGGCACAAAATCATATCATATACCCCCATTCCCATCCCTCCCCACAAAAGCCCCATATATAATCTGGGCGGGCAGTTCTGTTTCCATATCCCAAAATTTGCTGCTCATTTAGTGACATTATTTCTTTTTAAAACCAAGTTAGTGACATCATTCATTGGTTTGGTTGTGATGATAGGGTCCACATCTGCTTCGACCCTAGTGGGGGGGCCTATCATTTTTGCGTAAATCTGTACGAAAGGCACAAAATCATATCATATACCCCCATTCCCATCCCTCCCCACAAAAGCCCCATATATAATCTGGGCGGGCAGTTCTGTTTCCATATCCCAAAATTTGCTGCTCATTTAGTGACATTATTTCTTTTTAAAACCAAGTTAGTGACATCATTCATTGGTTTGGTTTAATATCTTCTTGAAATAAATATGTTTGGCATTAAATGTATTTTCCCTCATTTAAAATCAATAAAAGCAGTTTAGGCCCGAGATCGTACTGTTACTGCCTCCCTGTTTATTTATTAATTCATAGCTTCCCCAAAATACATATTATTAGTCAATCTTGAGATTGGGATGGGCTGTAGATATATATATGCGAAGAAGGGCAGGGCTCTCTACATTGTCCAAATGCAAAGGGGGCTTGGAGTCATGTGGTAAATGAGAGAGAATCCTCATTCCAATTCTAATGAACAATATGCCAAACAAGGTGAATGATTCGGTGCTGCCCATTGATGGGTATGCACCCATACATACTCCACGTGGCGCGTTTTGAGAGGGTCACGTGGTAGATTTTTATCCATCTTGGAAAATAAAAAAATATTTTAATAAATATCTATTTCTTTTTATGAGGTTCCTAAATTTGTTAAGTTATAAAATATGGCCCAATCCCTAACGGAACATCTCTGTTGTTCCTGTTAAATATCCCTAATTCATCTGCAGATGAGTTGGTGAAGGTGTTCTCCTTGAGGGGGATAAAAAGCATCACGTTCCGAGTTCGAATCCCTAGTGCTGCAGCATGGTAAAGGATTTAATCGGGCGGAGGGAGTGATGTAACAATACTTGGGTTTGGTGGGTCCCTCAGGGAGAGGGCCTTCACAACGTGTGTTGTTGCTTCTCCCTGTGTTGTTGCTGGAAGATGTTTTCCTACGATAACATGTTTGATAGTTCCAGAAATGGAATTGGCCAATACAAGTAAGAACCATCGGTTTGCTTTTGGATGTTACGTCTGTCAAGAGATGATTTGAAGTGATACTTGTGGATATGACTTTTGTAATTTTGGTGATCATGTTATTTGTGGTCTGATCTTGCTGAGCTTGAGGATTTGAATTTACTTGTGAATTATACTATGGATTTAATCTTGTTCGGAGTTCGAGATGACTATTTCTTGAATTAATTTGAGATTGACCAAATGATATATTTGGGAAAATGTCTTTCAATGATACTTGAGGTATGTAACTTGGTTGAGATTTGGGTATTGAAAGTGTTTGTGATTAAATAGTTTTGATCATGAATTGTTGTTGAAGTCATCGCTTATATGCGGGTTGAGGATGCCGATAGTGTGTTCACATTGAGGTTTGACTTTTAACAGTGATGTAATTGGGAGTTTTGATCATACTTCTCTTGTTGAGGTTTAGGTTCACTCATCTCTTAAGGATATTGATAATGTTTGGGTCATAAGGCTAAATTTGTGAGCGTGTCTTGGGCGATGAGAGTTAAATGTCTGGAATATGATGGGGTAAGTGTTGGAATGAACTTGTAATATTTGGGTTCTTTATCAAAAGTATTTTGATGATTGTGGTAATTATGGTTTGAGAGAGAGATTCATGATTGTGAGTTATGAAAAGATGTTTGGGTCTTGAGGAACCCAAGGTCTAGAATGTTAACTGTGATACTTCGGTAATGATCGGGTTTTAGTGCCTAAGGTATGATCCGGGATATATATGAGTTTGGTTGAATTGGTGTGTGATAGAGAAAATACATTGAGGATCAGATCATGAAATTGATTATGGACTTTTGGTTTTGAGGTATTCACATTGGGAGTGATGATCTTGTTACGCAGGTAACAATTAGAGATTCTGTTACTTGAGGATATGCTTAATGGGTAAAGGATTGGATATATTTGGTTGAGTGTAGATAAATAAAATGGATTATGGAGTCTGGTATTATCATTGGTGATGATGGTTGGGTAAGACTCTTGGGCTAGTGCTTTGATCTTATGTTCTTTTGATGATGTTTGACTAAAGTTGGTGATTGATTGGGTATATCGGAGTTCTTGTTGGGAAATGTGATTGATGGTCATGATGGTTCTAATTGGTAGTTTTGGCCAACGGTATTTTGATACCGGGTGACATTTGTTTGTGTCAGTGAAGCACATGGCTGCTTGACTTAGTCTGCAAATTTCGAGGACGAAATTTTGTTAAGTGGGGTAGAACTGTAACGCCCCGGATTTTCGGTATTTAATTTTTAGGGATTTTTGGAATTTTTGAAATTTTATTTCCAATTTTACCCTTATAGAATTTCCGGGTGTTTTTAGTCAAGAAAATTATTATTATTATTAATTTATTTTCCTTGGAATGTTTTATTACTTTTGCAATTAATCCTTAGTCGGTTTCTTCGTAATTAATTGGAGTTTCGGGGTGAAATATGGAGTTTATCGTAGCTTCACCCAAAACTACGTCGTTTTGAACTAAAGTAAAAAAAAAAAAAACAAAGTGAAAACCTAATCTTATGCCAGCGTTGACCAGGGGAGTTGACCGCGCCTTAGACCAAAACGACGTCGTTTTGGTCAAGGCCGGCCAACCCTAACCCCTTTCTTTTTTTTCCTTTCTTTTCTCCTCTCTTCTGTTTTCTCCCTTCTCTTCTCCACACCAGACGGCGCCTCACCCGACTCCTTTTCTTTTCTCTCTTGTGCTCCCAAGCAAACACACACCACAGCCGATTTTCCTCCTCCTTAAACCCACACGGCGTCACCCTCTTTTGGTACTTTGTCTCCCTCTCCGTCCGCTTGTCGCCGTTGCTGCACCGAGGAAGGTAGAGGCGCAGGAGGACGGCGATCGGTTCGTGAGCTGGCTAGCGCCATGAAGTCGCCGCCGCCACCGTCTCCTTCTGTTGGGTAAGTCACCGCCTCTGTTTCTTTTCCATTTTCCTTTTTCTTCTTTTCGTCTTGTGGTGTTGAAGTAACCCAGATTGGGTTGTGTGTTTTATTGTTGATTGCTGTTGGGTTTATGTGGGTGGCGGGTTCGAAGTTTGGAGGTTAGAGAGTCGCAGCGGCGGATTGTCTGGTCTTCTTGGGTTGGCATGGGTCGAGTTTCGGATGGTGGTTCAATGGTTTGAGTGTGTTCAGGCTGGTTGTGCTCGGTCGTGGCTGCTGTTTCAGGGGACTTGTGTTGGCGCTTTGCTGGAGTGATTGTCGGGTACCGTTTGAAACAACTCTTAACGGGTAATGACCCAAGCTTTACCGTTTTACGTAATGTTGAGCTGAGTGGTTCTTTACTTATTATATCATTCATGGTCCTTTGTTTTTGAGCATTTGATTATTCTGGTTATGTGGTAATCGACTTCTTTTAAACATAAATCTTGACTTGGAATTGATTTGTCAATTGTTTGCCAGCTGCTTATGAGTCTATTCCCCAATTGGTGCAATTAATGTTTTGGTTTGAATTCTGGTTTGAGGATAGAAAAGCCATTTTGGAAATATACATGCTGCAAATTACGTACTTGAGGGCATGAGTCGTTAGTTAACTAATGGAGTAAGCGTTTAAATACAGGTCTATATATATTCAGCAAGAACACGTGGATGTTTATACATTAAATCACCAATATATGACACCTTAGTGCATCTCACATGAAACTATATTGTGGGGGTTTGGTTTAAAGGTCAACTTAGTTCATCTCACATGGTTTTGCATGATTTCATTTGTTCTTTACTGCTAAACTATTAATTAATGCAATAAACTAGGATTTTGACCCTTGCAAGAAGTTTTGTTTTATCCGCTAATTGAGAATGATATAACTGTGTATATATACTATAGTGTATATATGTAAGCTTTAGTATGAATATTCCTACGGAACAAGCTTGCTAATGATTTAGTGCTATTCACGAATCAATTTCTTAATTAGTAGAGCATATATCTATCTTGCCTTGGCAAGGGGTTGTTGGGCAGAATATGTGTTTTCTCTACCCGGTTAATTCATACTTGATCAAAGTCTAGGGGAACAACATTACTTTTATGTGGTTTTATACCAAGCCAAGGAGTAGTTCATTTCACATGGGTTGGATGGTTTTTGAAATTCCTTTTCCTCAAATCACCATGTTTATGTGCACTGTTTTGTGGGCAATTATTGGCACCTTCTTTTAACTAATTTACCCTAAACTTGAGATGGTAGTAACAGTGGCTTTTCACTTGTTTTCATGAAAGATTAATAATTCAAGATTCTATTGCTCTTGTAGTTTTGCCATGAGGTCTTGCGTCATGAAACCTTGGTTTCTATGCATTGGTTTTTAAATGGATTGATTTCAACATCGTTGTTTACAAAATTGAATATTTTGGGTTGGGTCTTAATCCCTTATATACCCACGTGAGGTTGAAGGTTGTTAACAGTAAATTAAGTTAGCTAGTGCATAGTATGCATGCATCTCATTGCCTCGTGGATATGGATTGTAATTGAGTGTGGGTTATAATTATAGGAACCCGATTATGTCGAGGTAGGGGATGGCTTTATTTTCCAAGATGATTCTTACGATCCAGGTAAGGACATATAAACCTTTGTATGCGTTACTGCCTACATTACTCGGTTAATTGTCTTGGTATATAAAATGGTATTATTTGTTTGGCCTTGAATGCTGTATGCATGCTTGCCTGCTTTGTGGATGTTCTTGCTTACACCTTGTATCTTAATGATGATATCTCTGATGCAGTGTGCATGATTATATGAACTGTGTACCAGTGTGGTATAATATGCCTGTCGAGTTTGACTTGTTTTGTGTGTTAAATAACATGATATATGGTTTTGTGGTTTGTGTGGTGGACTATGGGCTGGAGGCCCGGACTGGAGAATAAGATGTAAAATCCACACAAACCTGGACAATCATATGTAATGGTACACGAAATTCTTTAAGCATAACTGAGAATAAAATACTATAATAATTCTACTGTGGGGCTGTTGACCGGTTGGTTCGAGCGGGAAGTGATACCCCTCGGGATTGCATGCGGGATAGCATGGTATATGCGGTTTAGCATATGGGTCTGTGATGACCGGTTCTACCTCCCCCTTTCTACCTCCCTCTTTCTCTCTGTCTATCTCTCTCTCTGATTGTATTGGGCCTTGCCCTGTTTATATTGGGCTTATGCCCTGGTTGTCTCATGAGACGGGACCGAGCTCGACGCACACAGTAGAGGACCCTAATAAAATACTAAATCCTAATAAAACATTCAACCCTAATAACAATAAAGTACAATGATAATTAAGTGATTAAAGATCAGTGTTGGTTTGAAGTCTGATGATGACTTGTATTGCTCATTGTGACTTGTTTGTGCATTGTGGTTGCTGTTGCCTGATACCGGTGTACTTGTAGTTGATTTGTATTAGTATACACTGGATTATTTGTTTGCGGTGAGACAGTGGTTGGTCTCACCCCCTCACAGATTTTTACAGGTTAGCTGTTCGTTGAGCAGTGGTGCATTACATTCATATTTGTTTATGTATTTGTCTTCCGCTGCATACTCGAATTGTATTACTTATTGTATGATATATTGCGTAATTAAATGAAGATTATCTTATTTGTATCGTATCTCGGGTAGAAAGGGCAATTTAGTCTTTTCATATGCTTTAATTAATTTAATTAGATATTTTGGGATACGGGTGTTTAGTTGATGATTTTCGTGTCCCGAGAATGATAAGGGCAATTTGGTCATTTTATATTTAAATTCTATTTCATATTAATAAATTGGGACACGGGCGTTTCATTCCCACTATGTTTCAAATTTACACCCCAAATTTGAAAACCCTAATCCCTCAATCCCCTCCCCTCCCCTCTCCTCTCCTCTCCTCTCCTCCTCGTCGTTAATAAATAGTTTATTAAAGGGTGTGGAATAAGAAAAAGCTGTGTGGCGGTGTGTCAGTTTAGGCGTGCAATTGAATGCCTAAGGTCTCCTGGTATTTGCTTATTTATGAGTTAGTAGCACACGACAGTCCTCTCTGTGCATTATATCCCTGAGAATATGGAACTGTTGGGAGGCGAAAATACAAACATTTAGCTGGGAATTGTCAAATAGTAATATGAAGTCATAAACATATGGGTTAAAACTAGTCAGGCTTAGAATGAGCAGAGCAAAAAAGTTATCCTGTGTAGAGATGACTGTTCAGAGGCACTATTGCTGCCTGAAATTGTGCAGCTGGAGCAGGTCTGAGTTATCAGAATCCGTGCTTTGTAAGAGACAGGAAACCGCAAACTAAAGTTATAAATGTTTGATTAGTTTTTCTTTTGAACCAAAGTTAATTATGGATCCATGTTTATTTAGCACAGTGATCCATCTTGGACTTTGTGTATTTTGGCATTTTTTATGTTTGGAAAATTTAAAGGGAAAACCTAAAACACTGTGTTATTACTTAAAAAACCCAGTTAATTTGTAATTAGACACCCATTTTATTTAATCAGCACGGTAAAAGTGCATGGTAATGGCACTGGTAACTAATAGGATCAGCACAGGACCTACAATGACCTGTAGGTGATCAACAACTACCATTCTTCTAAAGACAACCATCCATGGATCAAGTAAAACAAAATATAACTAATAATGTGATCGAAATATAGATTTTAGTTATCTATGCGTTAAATGTTTTTTATAGTTTATACTTTCAGTGGTATTACTAAAAGGCCAGCCTGTGTAGTATAATTAATTGCAGCTTATATCCTTGAATTATCCAACGAATTATTATTGATGTAGATAGAATGATGCATTGGCTTCCTTCTCATAAGCTAACATTTCTAACCATCTTTTGCAGCGGGCTGGTTGTTATTATGCATGGTCTGAATGAACACAGGTTGTGAATTGTGCCCAATGCCATCTTTTGAATTTGTTCCAGTTGGATATAATTGATTATTTCCTCGCTGTTCCTTTCTTACAACAGTAGCAGATACAATGATTTTGCAAAGCAGCTGAATGCTAAGGGGCTTAAGGCTTATGGAATGGATTGGATAGGTAAGACAACAAGCTTGATGCTGTATTGGCATATTTTCTATTTTCTCTTCCTGAATACGCTATAGTTGCCTCTGTCTGCTTGCCTGATAACCTTATCTTGAGCATAATCCTTGTCAATTCTCATATTGTGTTCTTTTTCAGACTTGATTTTCATTATTACCTGATTCCACAATATTTTTCCTGCTAAGAGAGGGATCAGCGATTAGAGTAGATGACAGTACTCGATGCTTTCTTCGATTGTAGTATGAGGGGTTTTCTAATCAGAACACCAATACATTGTACTTCTTTATCCCCGCCTTTGCTCAGTCATGCACGCCTAAAGTGACAAACCGCCACACAGCTTTTATTTGTTCCACGCCATTTAATAAACTATTTGTTATCGAGGAGAGGAGAGGGGAGGGGATTGAGGGATTAGGATTTTCGAATTTGGGGTGTAAATTTGAAACAGAGTGGGAAGTTTTTCAATCGCATTTTGTTTAGATATTTAACAGGAACAACAGAGATGTTACGTTAGGGATTGGGGTATATTTTATAACTTAACAAATTTAGGGACCTCATAAAAAGGAATAGATATTTATTAAAAAAGTTTTTTTATTTTCCAGGGTGGATAAAAATCTGCCACGTGGCCCTCTCAAAACGCGCCACGTGGAGTATGTATGGATGCATACCCATCAATGGGCAGCACCGAATCATTCACCGCCAATCAATCATAATATTATAAGAAACAAAGGATAATCTATTTTTATGAAGAATATAGCATTCTGAACAACATCAAATTTTTAAGAATATATCGCATATCGTTAGCCGTTAAAGCTTAATGGATAGAGGCTTGAAGCTATGCATTTAATTCTTGTGGTCATGCTGAAAGAAATTGATAAAAATAGAAGGAAATAATTGATAATAGTCTAATTAGCACCTATTTTAGGGATAGACTAGACGGATTTGATTTAAGTCTTTACCTCTATTTGTCTTGATCAATAAATTTTATGGTGCTCATC
>JAKUCV010000518.1:265553-278725 GCA_028386065.3 Turnera subulata | reverse complement strand
TCCACTAACTAAATTCTGTTGTTTTTTTTTTCTTTCCTATTTTCGGACTGGGCTAGACCAAGCCTTGGTCCAATTCAAAATTTCTACAGTACCAGGCCCAGGTGCAGAGCCCAAGCCAAGGAAGGCCGAAGCCCTGACCCGGACCACCAACCCGGCCCGCGAATCAGCCCACCCGAACTGTCAGATCCAGTCTCACACCTGTGTTGGCTTGACCCGCGAGCTCCTCATCTGGGTCGTCCTACTTCGTTCTGCTCACCTAACAGGCGGCGGCGGCGACGGCTGGCGAGGGCGACGCTGGCTTCTGTTCGGCGAGGCGACGCGCTGCAGGTTCGGTGAGGACGGCGGTTCGAGCAGGCGGCAGAGACGAAGTGACCGGTGATGCTCCTTGGCTCGGCCGCGTCGCTGTCGGTGGAGTGAAGGAGAAAGGTTGCGGCGACGGCGTGAGCGGGTCCTGGTGGTAGCGACAGAGGCGCGAGAAGGAGAAGGGGAAACGGAAGGTGCTGCGCGCGGTGGTGGCGGTCGGCGGTGCGGCGGCAGTGGCAGTGAGGAGGCCGGTGCGACGTCGCTTAGTGCTTGTCGACGAGGTTGGTTTGTTGTTTTTATTTTTTTTAATTTATATATATATATATATATATATATATATATATATATATATATATATGAATAGGTTATGCTTATGGAAACTGAATGTTGGGTGGTTTTTCTTTGGCTGGACGGCTGGTGGCTCACTTCTAAATGGCAGGGAGCAGAATCTCTTTTTTTATACAAAATCAGAGAAGAGAAATGACAAATGTTGTTGGCAGACAAAGTGAAGAAAAATCTTCCAATTATTGGTGAATTATTGGGTTTCCTGTGGGTGCATGATTGCAGAAAAATCAGGTCCACTAAAAGACTTCTTTGCCCTTCTAGTTTCTTTTAGGTTTTGTTTTAACCTAGGGGCATTTTCGTCTTTTCTCACTTTTACAATCCGGAAAATCCCAACTTGTCCCGGAAATTCCGTAAAAATGTCCGGGGTGTGAATCGAGACTCGGAATTGGTTTCCGATGCTTGGTTTACCATGAAATAATTACCAAAGATTAATTCCTCACGGTAAATCACTATGCAAAGGAATTACGATCGCGGTAAAAACAAAAAATTTACCTGGGCTGTTACATTGGTTAATGCTAAACAAATATTGTTTTGAAAGTATAAATGTTAACATTATTAAATTTTTATACTTACCTTTGTTGTTGTTGGTAAGTATATTATCTACTATATATCCTTGATAGGAAAATTCTATGAGTTCACTGTGTACCATGTCAAATCCCAATTGTACATAATATAGCCCATTTCTATTATAGCTTATCATCATAATTTAAATGCATTAACCACATCAGTTTTTTTAGGGTAATTTAATTTTTTTCTCATTTATGCTTTTAACCTTCTTCAAGCTGTTGAACCGATAACGGTATTTTGTTTTTCTGCTTGTTTTGGAAGCTATTCACCGATGGTGTAAAGGAAACACAATTGATTATAATTTCCCCATATCAGCTTAACCCACTGACCTCTCCTTCATCCAACTTCTCAACTTCAAATTTTGTTGAACCATTCTATCCTTTCATTCTTGTATGTATTTATAGAATCTCGCCTCATCATCAATATTTGAGGTTGAACTTTTTTTTATTTTTTTTTACTTTGTATTTTCTATTGTAATTCATTGATGGTATGCAAGAATTTTTTTTAAGGAATAGTAAGACATTCTTTTGAAAAAAAACCAAAGAAATTATCGTTTTAAAATCGCACACTCGTCCATCTGGAAAAATTAGCCAAAAAAGAAAACCCAAGCTAGAAAACTATAAAGTGATAATTATCATGAAAAATCAAGAAAACAAAAATCAAAGGATTCATTGGTCGGTGGGAAAAATTGGCCAAAAAAAATAACCGTAAGCAAAAAAAATATAGTTGAAATAGCCAAATTTTAAAAATTCAATCATCAGGTCAATAGTGAAAATTGACAAAAGAAAAAAGAAACATAAATTCAATCATCAGGTCATATCGATTCTGTTTTATATTATGGAAATTCTTATTATGAGGACAAATTATTTATAGTACGATTCCAAAGTGGTAATCTGCAACGGCCTGGGTAAAATTTATCTTTTTATCGGGACTGTAAAAGCTTGTACAGTAATTTACCTAATGAAAATAATATTGGGTAATTATTTCAGGGTAAATTATGCATCGGATTCTGAAACCGACCCTTACCCCACGTTGTAGATTTTCTTCTGCGGATTTTTCGGACCAGAGTTGGTATTTTTTTGGTCCAGAAATTTCGAGGAAAGACAGGTTTAACCTCGAAAGAACGAACCAGAAATAAAGTAATAGGGGTATTTTAGTTATTTGCTGGTCCGGACAACACCCGCTTGAGTGTGTGTAACACACTTGCACCACGTTTTTCTTCTGCCTTGTGAAGCTTCTTCTTCACCATGAAGCCTCACCCGACAATCTTCTCCTTCCCCAGTAAGGAATTACTTTCTTCTTCCTTACACCACACTTTTTCTTCTGCTTGAAGCTCCCTTGAAACTTCTTTGCAGCTTCCACGCTTGTGTCCTTCCTCTGGCTGCAAAAATAAAAAAAAAACTTACCTCTGCTTTGCTTCCGCAAGCAAAACCCAGACACCCACCTTCTACCCATTTTTCCCTCTGCACAAAAATTCCCTGCCTAGATGTTAATTACACTATAATATTACTAGTATTACATATATATATATATAAAAAAAAAACCAAAAACACAACAACCCGTCACTTCCGCCACCATCGACCGCCGCCAGCATCACCCACGCCATCACACCAGCTACCATCTTCCTCCTCTTTCCGCACCGCGTCGACCAGCCGAGGCAGGCAAGGATAGCCGCCGTCTCCTCCTTCCTTTCTCTCGCTTCGCCGCCGCCTGGAGTCGTCGTCACCGTCGATCCTTGCAGCCGCTCTCCTCTCCACGCACGGCGACCCGCAACCGGAGACGACCGAGTCGCACACCAGCAGCCACGACTTCTATCTCTCCTTACGCCGCCGTTCTTCTCTTCGCCGCCCTCGCCATCGTCTGCACCTGCTCGCGCCGCCGCTGTCAACCCCGAGGTGAGCAGATCCGTTGTGGGGACTTTGACCCGGATGGGTCATGAAGCAGGTCGCGGGTTAACACGGCCTGAAGAGTTATGGGCTTGGGTTTTGGGTTTTAGGTGTTGGGCTTGGGGTGAGTTGGGTTGGATTTGATCTAGGCTAGGAATTGGGTTTAAGCACACTGGGCTTGGGCTTGGACTTTGGCCCACTCCAAAATAATTAAAAAAAATAATGATAATAAAAATAAAAATAGAGGTATATATAATTCTGGAATTAAAAAAAACAAACATATCACAGATATAATTTTTCCTGAAAATAATGAAAAGGGTAGTATATGGTTATAATTTTGTGGAGTAAAAGAGAATAATTACCCTCATATGATAATTATAACATAATTATTAAATGGCGATAAACTTTCTTAAGGATATATAGGATGTAAATGTTTTACCGGAAAATATTATATGATAAATACCTTTGAAATACGTTATACAAAGCATATGCCGGAACAGTAACCGAGTAAATACAGTATGGTATTCAGACACAGGAATAATAAATGGTGAATGATAATGATAACGGGGTTTTACCGGGACGTAGACGAACCAGTTTAGGTTTTATTTTACGGTATAGCATCATTTGCATTTATGTGTATCTTATGTGAATATATGCCATTGTTTGCCATTTAGGAGCCGATAACGAACAGTATCCCGTGGAACCGGAGCCGGGACAATTTGAGGACTTTCAGGAGTAGGGAAATCGGCTAAGGTGAGGATGGATAACCTTTGATATGTGCACATGATACTGTGTTTGTTTTTTTTCTGTGATTATTTTGCCTGATTGAACTACTGAGCCAATTGAGTTTGATTGTGGTATTATTGTTGTTGTTGTTGATTTGTCGATTGTGGATTTATTGATATGATGAGATAATTGGAAGTTGTGTTGACGACTTATTTGTCACTAGGAAAGTAGTGGTATGACTAGTTGGTTAGAGACTGTTTTGTGGTGGCTATGGTCTGGGTTACTTGTGTTAAGCATGTCTATGCTTGGGATGTCTATCCCGTTATATATTTTTGGGATGTCTATCCCTGGTTCTATATTTTTGGGATGTCGATCCCTGGATTGATCTAGCACCCGAAACATGTTAATAACCAGGTCTGACCCCTAGCTTGTCCAGTGACAGGGGCCCGAAAGATAAAATTGATAATAATTAAGCATTCTTTTGGTCTTGGCTCAGTTATTTACTAGTTGTTTCTCTGTTATGTCTTTTGCTGGAATTTTACTTCGAAAGTATTGTGTTTGCCTGCATATTACTGTTTATCCTTCGTCGGTGAGCACTTCGGACTCACCCCTCGCCTGCGGGGTTTCATCCCGTAGGATGAGTTGCTCGTAGTACACGTACGTGGTTTGGCCAGCTGCTGTTTCTACTCCACTAGTCCCCGGATCCATACCTCCGCTGCATCTCATTCTAAGTCTTCCACTGCTGATATTTTATATGTTGCTGTATCATGTATTATATGTTTCTACTACTGCTGTTGTGGTTTGAATAATGGTTCACGGGATCGGGTGACGGATGTTGTATTTGAGATTGCCTGTATTGTATTTTATATTGTATGTACTGCCTGCTACTGTAATACGAACAGTTCTGGCACGTGTTTACTATGTACGGTAAATACGGGTCGGGGCGTTTCATAATCGAGTGGAATTAGGAGTTTTTAGTTATTTCTAGTGAGGAAGTTGATTTTTTTTTTATGACGACTAAGCCATTAATTAAAATATAATAATAAAATAAATAGGGGTATTTTGGTATTTCGATTTCGTAAGTTTTTGTGACTTCGTACTTTTATATATAGTATAGATCATTATCAATTAGGAATGAAAATCTTTCCATGTAAGACACCCTACGACATAATTACTCTCCCGTATTTTGCATAAATATTATCTTTAATGCCTTTTGTCAAAGATGTTGCATGGAACAAATATTGACTTCATGCTCTTTTGTTTTCTGTGTGCCAAGCCTATTAAGGTATAGAGAGACATACTAAATGACACTTCATCATTTTGAGGAGAGTGTTTTTAGTTATTTCTAGTGAGGAAGTTGATTTTTTTGTGATGACGACTAAGCCATTAATTAAAATATAATAATAAAATAAATAGGAGTATTTTGGTATTTCGATTTCGTAAGTTTTTGTGACTTCGTACTTTTATATATAGTATAGATCATTATCAATTAGGAATGAAAATCTTTCCATGTAAGACACCCTACGACATAATTACTCTCCCTTATTTTGTATAAATATTATCTTTAATGCCTTTTGTCAAAGATGTTGCATGGAACAAATATTGACTTCATGCTCTTTTGTTTTCTGTGTGCCAAGGCTATGAAGGTATAGAGAGACATACTAAATGACACTTCATCATTTTGAGGAGAGTGTTTTTAGTTATTTCTAGTGAGGAAGTTGATTTTTTTGTGATGACGACTAAGCCATTAATTAAAATATAATAATAAAATATATAGGGGTATTTTGGTATTTCGATTTCGTAAGTTTTTGTGACTTCGTACTTTTATATATAGTATAGATCATTATCAATTAGGAATGAAAATCTTTCCATGTAAGACACCCTACGACATAATTACTCTCCCTTATTTTGTATAAATATTATCTTTAATGACTTTTGTCAAAGATGTTGCATGGAACAAATATTGACTTCATGCTCTTTTGTTTTCTGTGTGCCAAGGCTATGAAGGTATAGAGAGACATACTAAATGACACTTCATCATTTTGAGGATAGTGTTTTTAGTTATTTCTAGTGAGGAAGTTGATTTTTTTGTGATGACGACTAAGCCATTAATTAAAATATAATAATAAAATAAATAGGGGTATTTTGGTATTTCGATTTCGTAAGTTTTTGTGACTTCGTACTTTTATATATAGTATAGATCATTATCAATTAGGAATGAAAATCTTTCCATGTAAGACACCCTACGACATAATTACTCTCCCTTATTTTGTATAAATATTATCTTTAATGCCTTTTGTCAAAGATATTGCATGGAATAAATATTGACTTCATGCTCTTTTGTTTATTGTGTGCCAAGGCTATGAAGGTATAGAGAGGCTTACTAAATGACACTTCATCATTTTGAGGAGAGTTAACCTGCAGCCAATGGCGAAGCTAGGCTAAATTTTTAGGGGGCCAAAGTATGAAATATAATTTTTTACAAGTAATGATATCCAAAAAAAAGGAGTAGAAAATTGTTCATTATCAATAAGTTGAGGAGGAGTTTTTGCATTATTATTGTTAGAAGGAGCTAAAGTTTGTGTACCTTAAAAATTTGGTATTGGAATTGGCGATTGTACTTCTTCCTCTTGTTGTTGATTTGTTTTTCTTTTGAAGAATGAATCAATTCTTTTAAATTTGTCCATTTCTAAAATATAAAACCTAAAATTAAATAATTATTCTATTAATTTAATTTGATTCAAATAAATAAATAATAGTATAGTAATAGTATATAATTTGTTGATCTATGATAACGAGAATGCTCACTTGGAGCCAGTCGTATATAATTTAGCCCGGTAGAAATCCTTGAAACCCACTCTTGTTTCAAGACAAATAGACAATATTCCGATTCCAGGCTCAAAAGAGTATAAACGCAATTTACTAACTAATTAAAAGAAAAAGGTATAAATATCATAACATAAAAAACTCATGATGTTTGTCATTGACAGAATTGAACCGTATAGCTTAGGTTGGGAGAGACTAATTAATTATAAAAAAAAGCATAAATATCATAACATAAAAGATTCTTATTTTTCCTTACCAGATGTGTGCCAGAGACAGAGTTGAACTCCATAACCTAGGTTGGGAGAGACATGGCGCCGCAAGAGCCAAGAAGCCAAGATTTTTTATTATTAAATTGTACTTTTGTCTTGTAATAGAAACTAATAAGTGTTATATTTTGTAGGGCTCTTTCCACCGCTCTTTGTTTTCCTTTGGAATAGGTTTTTTAACATCTTTTTTTGGGCCCACAATTGACAGCCCATTTACAGAGCAACTACTGAGCCACCATTTACAAAGCAACCAGTGAGCCACCGTTTACAAAGGCTGGTATATTTAAATATTTATTTAATTATATTGTTAGGAAATTACGAAAATATCCCTATTGGAAAAATATTACTACCAAGTCAGGGCCCCCCCTTGGCCCACCGTCACTGCCTGCAGCCAAAAACTTATGGCATTAACCAGTTAAGAAAGTTCATGCGTGCTCCTCATCACTCAACTTCATTCTGGTTACACTACACAGAGAGTAAATTGTTTACATAATTCCTTCGTTTGTTATGTGGATGTTATCAAATTATCAATTTTTTCAGAATAGTTTACGTGACCCGCAACAATATGTAGCTAAAACAGATACTGAGAGGAAGCTCAGAAACCCCACAGCGAAGCGCGGGCATCTCACTAGTTTCGTAACTAAATTTGATGAAAAGATTTTTGTGAGGAAGTGAAGCTAGACTACAATAGTACTCTTGTCAAAAGATTGAATTTTCCAACAATTTTGGAACAATGTGAGGAGGTGAAGGTCTTGCGAGCAGCAAAAGCTTGACCTTGTCCAGCTGATTCGACAATTTCATTTTATTTATTTTATAGGTCACGATTAAGATCTCGAATTTGAAATCTTAAGCCATAAAGTCCATTTCAGAATCACTAGAGCTACAACTCATTGGTAAGCTGAATTGGGATCTGATGTATAGCGAGTATGCACTTGATCTAATCTGCACTAGGGATTGCATGTTGGAGTAGTTGATCATCAATATGAGTCTGGGCATCTGTGGTCGAGGTCTTGAGCTAGAACGTGTGCCTTTCGCCATTAGAGTGCCACAGGAATCTACAGGCTCTGCTACCACTTAGTGCTGCTCAAACTCACCGAGCTTCAAGAAGAAGATAGACGAATGCATTATCATTGGATGGTTGTGTTCAAAGTGTGTGACATATATCTCCACTTCATTATTATCAATACAAATTGATAGAAAAGGACCAAAGGTCGCAAACTCCATTCTGACCTGTACTAAACTATCTTTCAACGATTTCCCTAAAGTTGGATTCTTATACTAGAACACTTTTGGGTTTAGGTATCCAAATTTTTCAGACAAATTCAGCAAAGCCTAGAAGTCCAGTAGATCTACATCCACATTACTTTCATTAGTCTCACCTCCAATGTACTTCCATTCAGTTTCAATTTTCTCCAATGTTCCCCCTATATGAATTTTTAAGACAACCCTGAATACCCTCATATTGCACAAATCACAACAGTTAATGACAATGTGGCTGAGGCAGATGGAAGTAAATTTAATGTTGAATTTAATTCAACTCAAAGGAGTGTTGTAGGTGGTGGGGCTGATGTTGAAAGGCATGAAGTAGGTAGTAGTAGTAATGTGAATGTCGTTCACTGTATTGATGAGGAGGAGGAGGATGGAGAAGCTAATAGTGGAGATGATCAATGCATGGGAGGTGATGTTGAGGATGCTGAAGATGGAGAAGCTAATATTGCAGATGATCAATGTGTGGAAGGTGATGCTGATGATAATGAGGAGAGGGGTTATGTTGATGATGATGGTGTTGGTCAAGAGTATTATATGGATGTGCCATACTGGAGTGATAATGGCCAGGAATAGCTTGTTAGATGTAGGAATAAAGTGAGAGAGTATAATAAGAGAAGGAGGTCAAGGCAGCAGACATGTGGGGTCAATGAGGAAGGAAGAGTTACGGGCCCACAAGAGTTGGATGGTCAGGATGTGGGACCACATGAAATGAATGGTCAGGATGCGAGTCCACATAAAATTGATGGCGATGTTGTTGTAGAGTAGGAAATGAATGGTGAGGATCATTTAAATGGGGATGGGGCAGATAAAGGTGAGAGGTAAGATGTGATAGGTGAAGCCAGCTTACCTATTGAAAGGGGGAAGGAATATACTTCCATTCAGATGATGAGGTGAGTTATAGGGCATGCGGAGAGGACAGTGATGCGAGTGAATCGGATGCAGCTGAAGGCGGCCAAGGAGGTGAAGTAGATCCAACTGATGGCGGTGAAGTACGTGAAGCAAATGCAACTGATGGAGGTGAAGTAGGTCAAGCAGATCCAACTGATGGCGGTGAAGGAGGTCAAGTAGATCCAAGTGATAGTGGTGAACCAACAGCAGCTGATGTCAGAGATTTAAGTAAGTATCCTAAGTTTAAGAAGCCTCACCAGTTTGAAGCTGGAATGATTTTTAAGACCAAGGCGCAGTTCAAGGATGCTGTATGAAGACTAGCTATTTTTTATCACAGAGATATCAAGTTTTCTCACAGTGACAAAGACAGGTGTCGGGCTATGTGTAAACAAAAAAGTAAAGGATGCAAATCGGTCATTTTGTGTTCTGTTTGTTAGTTATATGCCCAAAAGCCAATCTATGGATGATTGTAGTCATGTATATACTTTGAGGTTATTCCAATAAATATGATTATGAGATAATTGCTTGCACATATTTATAACCCTAGTTCATATTTGATATATTTTTAAATGTCCCTAGTCGGTTATTGTTACGGATGGGTTGTAATAATAAATTAAGACTAGTGTATGTTGAGATTTTGTATGTGATATGAATTCTACATACGGGTACAAGTTAGAGAACTTGTAGACCGGACCGACCCACATAAGAACACTACATGGAACGTTATATGTATGTCATTAGTGTTTCTTATAGATGTATTGTCCTTCGACCTAAGATCGTCAAGGTATCCAACATATGAATCATGTACTTTGATATTATTCCTAGTCATCCGTAACTGGGTGGACATAAGGGTAATCATTGGGTACATGACGAGTATGTAGTGGGTTTTGATTGATCAAGACGGGATTCGTTCGACCCATATAACGGGTATATTATCGGATGGTTTCTTGATAAAGTTAGACTATTAAATGCATGGCCATGCTCGGATTTGGTGATATGGTGATATCACGGGTATCCGTTTTATACAGTTAACTCGAGGATCAAGAAACATAGATTAAACATATACGAGATTGGCATATTCCATGTCTCGTGTTTGATCTTGATAATGGGACGAAATGACGATGACATGTTCCGAGGCATAGAGAATCAGTACTGATCTTGTCGTTCGGGTAGCAATGATGTGTTGCTAGACGCCGCTCTTTGTTTATAATTGTAAAATGGGATTTTACAATTATTTTCGGACGTTACAAGTGCCTACAGGGTCACACACATAGAATCGTTGATTCGAGTAGATGATTGAACCGTGGTTGGACCATGGTTGGACCGAGTGTGGTTGGACCGTGGTTGGACCATGTTTGAACCAATGTCGTTTTTAGGTGGTTGGCTTGCTGAATGTCAGCATAATTGAGCCCCTTTAGTGCTGTGTATTGTTGATAATGCATTAGTGGAGACACATTATGTAGTGACATGATGGGTGTGTTGGATGGGCCAATGTGTTTCCCACCATGTCCATTAACTTAATGCATTATGTGAGAGGGGTTGGATGCTTGTGTGATCAGATCATACTCTCCTCCTCCCTACTCTCCTTGCACGTTTTTGCAGACCCAAAAACACACACCTTCCACCTTCTTCTTCTTTGTGAAAGTAGGAAGAAAAATTACCACAAACACATAGCTCCCGATTTCTGCTGCTAGCACCCAGTCCGGGAGTGCTCGGTAGTTGGATCGTGTGACGACTCCACCTTGATCACGGTTCGTGTGGATACCGTAGAGGAGCCAGGCCGTTGTCTAGCTCTTGCTGATTCCCTCCAGCTATTAGGTGAAAGACCCTAATCCTACAGGTACGAAATTTTGTTATACGGTTTTGCTTGCTTCACTTGTGTTCCTTGGTTAAGTTTCCGTCGCTTCCGCTACATATATAGTGCGTATGAGTGTCATAATCACGTATAGGAAACTTACACTGTTGATAGTTTGACAGAGAGTTGGGTGGTGAAGACATATTGTGAACACTCAAATTTAGCCACTTATTTACTTTATTGGATTATTATTGTGTTTTAGAGCCCAAGTTAATTATATTAATTTTTTGTCTTTAATTTGGCTTAGAAACCCAATAAATAAGTTAATGGACTATCTATATATTTAGGCCCCGGCTTAGCACGAATTTTCTGACTTATTTTTTTCTAATTTTCATTAGATTAGAGACCCAATTTAAGTTAGTTTATTATTTTGCCTATTTTGTAGAAAAATGAGGAATAATTTGATCATTGGAGTTATGTTAAGTAACTGAGTCTATATTGAAAGAATGTGAAGTTTTCCTCAAGAAAATGGAGTTTTCTTAAATCATCACCATCAACTAGGTAGAAGAAAGGAGAACCTTGAGCGTCAAATCCATCATCCTCCATGGAGGATATAGACGATGATTTATTGATTAAAATCCTTGTTCGCGGGTTCGTTTCTCCAAGATATGCTTTTCAAGGTAAGTTGGTCTCCATGCGTTGGCACTCTCTAATCTCCAGCCCAATCTTTAAAAAGCAATGGAAGGAGCTACATAGGAAACCACATCCCTTCACCATCATCACTAACGCCCCCTACAGGTGGGATCATAGGGATCATTGTATAATAAACTGTGGTGGTTGGGAGTATCCATTATTCTGATCCAAGAAGAAGAGATTCGACTTGGGTTACCTGCCTTGTTTCAAGCCTGAAAGGGACTGCAGGGGAATCTATATTGACCTTGACGCCTTATGTAATGACTTACTCTTATGCCATTCCACCCATCCGGAGGACATGAAAGATAGAATTTATTACTTGGTGAATCCATTAACCAGGCAGTGGGTTGCTCTCCCACCGTTAGATCGGAGATACTCCTTTTAAGTATTGAGGCTGAAGGTACAAGGTGGTGAGGATTCATAATGGAAGTGATGATGATGAATCCCCTTTCACTTCCTTTGTTTTTTCTTCTGATACAAATACATGTTAGATAATTAACATGAACAATCATAATAATCAGGAATCAAGAGACGATAATTTAATTCCCAATTCAAATATTAACATAATATCCATTAGATCTTAGAACTAATTATCTCCCACTAATAACATGAGGTTGAAGACATACCTGGTAAATCGATTATGTTGTCTTCTAAATTCTCTTAATCTCCTCTTGATTTGTCTTGATGTCTTCATGAGGAATAGATTTCTCTCTCTTGCCTCTGTCTTTCTTTCGAACGTTTGTCAGATGGTATAACAGAACGTTAAGCGACTGGAGAGAGAGGACCTATTCCATAATATTGTATTTATACACCCCATCAAGTATCTATTAGAAAACCCTAATAGTTGACCAATAGGATTTTTCCATGTCATTAAATAAAACACAATATTATATAGGCCACATAAAATGAAATATTCTTACATTCTCCCACTTGGCACATATGATATTATACGTTTCATGATCATAATGTGCAAAATAATCTAGCTGATCAACATCACATAAATAAGCAAAAACCAGCAAGGATCATAGCAGTTCCGTGTTAATTATTTGCAACACGGTTCCTTCCATGTATCACATACTAGTTCCATATTTACTTCACTTAAAATGGAATTAAACGTCATGGTCCACTTTATGTCCTCAATGAAGACCAATTTTGTCTGCACCCTTATATACTATCATGTATGCATACAAACATGATTAGACAGAATTAGATAAATCAGAAACAATCCATCAAGAGCTCAAAGTGTCAATAACATTACTATAATCAATCATGAATAGGATTTCAATAAGCACCCATCTTACTGACATACAACCTAAATGTCATAGGTGACAACTCTCTCATTATTAAATCCATACTCATATCAATACTTGTATGTTCAACTGACACTTTTGTTTCTGAACTTCTTCTTTAACGATAATGTACTTTAACTTAATGTGTTTTCCACCTTTACAGTACACATCAGCTTTCAGAGAAGAAGATTGCTGCAACATTATTACAGTAAGTTTTCAGCGACTTGGCAATACAGTCGACAATTCCAAGCCCTGAAATAAAATTATGCAGCCATAATCCATAAATATAGCTTTATAAAAGCTATATAAATCTAGCCCC